>CACSLK010027752.1:18672628-18707890 GCA_902706635.1 Striga hermonthica | reverse complement strand
GCTGGGCGCCCTCGCGCCGCAGCAGGGACTGGATGAGGTCTGCGCACTCGGGCGTGCGCAACTGCTGGCGGGCGTGCTACTGGCGTCGCCCGCATGCTACCGCGTACAGGCATCACGCACGCAGCTTCGCTTGCGCGTGCTGTCTGTTGCGCTGTCTGCTGGCCGATGCGCTACTGCCGCTGTGTGCGGCAGTGCGACCACGGCCGGCCCTTGCCGGCCGTCCGGCAAAATTCTCCGACCGAACTGACTTCATTTAACATTTTATGACTTAACATGAACATTATACCGAATTATAAAGGAATTGCTGAACCTGCTGGCTGGACTTAACACACGGCCGCGGTAGGCTCGCTACGTGCGAGGCCTACGGCCTACGGCCAAATCTTCGACCAAACTGAAAAATATCTCGACCAACTTAACATAACTGAACATAACCTGACTTAACATGAATATACTTATCAATCATGACCTGAAAACGCCACCGTTGCACGATGAACATGAAAAGACCGTGGCGGGCGCGCCGTGCGCCGCCGACGGCTATACGCCGTCTCTCGGCCACAACCCCTTCTTCCTCGGCAACTTCAGAACAACTTAACATTAACATTAATGTGAGGCAATTATAAACATAAACACACAGACGGAACATGATGACTACTGAAATCACTAATACATGGCCCGCGGCCGCCCGTGGCTACGCGCGATAGGCGCTAGCGACGGCGTGGGCCAATTCATCGACAAAACTTCATTTTGCCTCGACTAATCTGAACTTACTGAACATGAAATCAGTTAAGCTGAACATTTAACCATCAACAGTTCGAGAGTTGCCGGGAAAAATTGAAAGTTGTTCGGTCGTGATCTTACTTAAGCATGATCGGCCTTAAGCATGATTTTCCTAGAAATTTTCAAATATGATCCGAACACTTCACCTTAACATGACCTTAACAACGTGAATACAAGATGGGGAGGACGTTACCTCTTGAATCGCTCGACTGAATTGGAAAAATAGAGCGTGCTTCTTGTCCTTGCGTGTGTCGTGCGCTTATACTATCTTGGCCGTGCGTTTAGATGGGAAAATTAGGGAGATTGCTATCTTTCTTGCTGCTGAATATGGGGAGTATATAGGAGGAAATATGCTGCTTATGTCTTATAAGAAAATGAGGGAAAAATTCGACCAAAGTCTTCAATTTATACCAAAGCCGTAAGGGGGATGATGATGATGTATTGAAGACGTGGCTCCCTTCTCCTCTCAACATTTGCTAGTTAATGAAAGGGATTTTTGATGACTAATCCCCATACTTTATCTCTTCTTAAGCCACGTGGAACTCCAAGTGTGGGAAGAAAATTCTTCCTTAAGAATTAGGAAAGCTTAGTAAAATTGGAACATATACATAGTGCACGGCAATTTGCTACAAATTGGAGAAAATTTTGCCCTAACTCACGGCTTAATGCTTAAGTGTGTGATTAATTTACTAATTAATCACTACTTATGTTTAATTATTTAATTAAATATAATGTTTAATTACCAAAATTATTCCAACGTAAACGGTACGTCGAAAATAGATTTCGGTAATCTCGACTGATAATAATTAATTCCGAAAATAATAAATGATAACGTTATTATATCGGAACTAACCATAATTTATACCGATAAAATATCGGGATATTACAGAGTATCCCCTTTTAAACAAAGTTCCGTTGTCCAAAGTGTACCGAGCTGCTCGGATCCGAAGTGCACGAGCTTCTTTTGGGTATGGGGGCAAGGCCCCAGTTTCTAAATAATGCATAATAGGATCCATCCAAGTTGGTGGCTTTTGTGGCGTCACCGGATCGATAGTTGCGACCTCGAAAAGTGCAGTCGACGGTTGCTCTTGCTGGCCGATTTGGACATACTCCGCGCTCTCCATCCCGGTACTGGATGCCAGCCGAGATAAGGCATCTGCTTGAACATTAAGAGTTCGGGGGATATGTTCGAGGTCGGCGGAGAATTTTGATAATTTCCGTTTGGCTAAAGAGAGATAAGGTGTCAACCGAGGTTCTTTGACTTCATATGAACCATTGATTTGGTTGACAAGGTGTTGAGAGTCCGAGAAGACTTTAAGGTGCCTCACGTTCATGGATTCCACCAAATTCAATCCGGATAGCAAGGCTTCGTATTCGGCTTCATTGTTGGTTGCCGGGAAGAGAAACTTTACCGAGTGACAGAATAACCGGTTTTCCGGGTCAGCTAAAACTATCCCTGCGCCTGCTCGGTTGGCTGTTGAGGATCCATCAATATAGAGGGCCCATGGTTGATTATCATGATGAACTGTTATGGCCGGAGTGAATTCGGCGATGAAGTCAGATAAGGCTTGAGCCTTGATCGCGGTCCTCGGTTGATAATGGATGTCGAATTGTCCGAGCTCAATGGGCCATTTGACCATGCGTCCCGAGGTATCAGGTCGGTGCAGGATTTGCCGGAGTGGATACGAAGTGCGGACAGTTATGGAATGTTCTTGAAAATAAGGTCGTAATTTCCGTGCAGCAATGACCAGCGCAAATGTTAATTTTTCCATCGGGGGATAACGTAATTCGGCATCATGCAAGGCTTTGCTGACATAATAGATAGGCGATTGCAACAGTCCCTCTTCACGTATCAAAACGGCACTAATGGCAGAATCACTGACTCCGAGATATAAGAACAACATTTCCTCGGGTTTTGGCTTTTGTAAAGTCGGCGGAGAGGCAAGCGTCTCCTTAATGCTAACGAGAGCTTTCTGGCATTCCTCGGTCCATTCAAAACGTTTTCCTTTTTTGATTGCTTCGAAAAAGGGTCTGCAACGATCTGTAGACTTGGAGATGAACCGGTTGAGTGCAGCAAGTCGGCCGGTTAGGGCCTGAACACCCTTAACCGAGGTCGGGGGAGTTAGATCTTGAATGGCCTTTATTTTAGCCGGATTGGCTTCAATTCCACGCTGGCTGACCATATAGCCCAGAAATTTTCCAGATTCAACTCCAAAAGTACATTTCTTAGGATTTAAGACCATGGAATAAGATCGGAGGATGGCGAACATGTCTTGAAGATGCGTTATATGATCAGAGGCGTGCACCGACTTGACGAGCATGTCATCAACATAAACTTCCATAGTGCGACCGATCAGTGTAGCGAACATTTTGTTGACGAGACGTTGATATGTGGCTCCGGCGTTCTTTAATCCAAATGGCATCATAGTATAACAGTACAAGCCTCGGGCCGAATAGAATGAGGTGTGTTCAGAATCTTCAGGATCCATAGGAATCTGATTATAGCCCGAATAAGCATCCATGAAACTCATCAACTCATGTCCCGACGTTGCATCAACCATATAATCTATGTGGGGAAGCGGATAACTGTCCTTCGGGCACGCCTTATTCAGGTCGGAAAAATCGATACACAGTCTCCATAGCCCATTGCTCTTTTTGACAAGAACAGGGTTTGAGACCCACGTCGGGTATTTGGCTTCCTTGATGAACTTGTTGCCGATGAGTTTTTTGACTTCTTCTTCCAACGCCTTCTGACGATCCGGCCCCAGTTTTCTTCTTTTTTGCACAACAGGCCGGATGGTTCGATCGAGGTTCAACTTGTGGCTAGCAACACCGGGGTTGATACCCTTCATATCCTCGTGCTTCCAAGCGAAAACATCAGAATTGTGTTTGAGAAACGAGATAAGTTCTGACCGAAGAGGTTCTTGAAGATGACTTCCAATACGCAATGATTTGTGGAAGACTGGTTCATCGATATAGATCAATTCTACGTCTTCTCCAGGTTCGGCTCGATCACTTCGGCTTTTTTCTTTAAACAAGGCTCTGGGGTCCAACTCGTCCTCTTCAAAAAGTGGCTCCTTTCCCGGCTGACGTCCTCGGTCTTCGGTCAAAGGATCCGAGGTGGAAGAATCACTGACGTGGTTGTTCGGTTCTTCGGACGCCGTGTTGTTCAAGACGCTTTGTGATGGAGAGTTGTTTTTCGAGGTGGAATGGACGCCGCTAGATGGTATGAATGTAATAAGTTCTCGAGCTTCTCTCTGGTCTCCGAAGTGTGTCCCTTCTCCTTGTGTAGTCGGGAACTTCAGAGCATAGTGAAAAATCGAAACTGCAGCTCGAAGTTTATACAATGCTGTTCTGCCGATGATGGCATTGTATTCATTATTGATATCCAGAATCTTGAAAGTTTCCATGACGAGCTTAGTGACATTCTCCGAAGTGCCGAATCTGACAGGTAAAGTGATCTCGCCGATAGGCTTCGAAATACTGCCATTGAACCCTTGTATCTGATCATTGCAAGGTCGGATGTCGGCGGGATCAAGTCCCATTTTGTCAAAAGCTTTTAACATCAAAATGCTAGAATAGGCCCCAGTATCCACCATAACACGATGTACGGGGATTCCGCATATTGGGACAGTGATAACAAGTGCGTCGGAATGAGGGTGTGCGAAGTGATTAGCATCCTCTATATTAAAAGTTATGGGACAATTACGATTGTTGAGGATATCTCTCAAATCTGTAGTGTACACTTGTTTGCTGGAGTTGTAGGCTTGTCGGGCGTAAGCCTTGATCTGTCGACGGGATAATGTACTCCGGGAGTTATTGGTATTGACACGATGGACGGTGATTTGCATCGGTTCAGGAGATCGACCTCGTTTACGTCCTCGGGCAGTTCCAGTAAAGTTTGACTCGGGCGTTTCCGAGGTGAACATAAATACTTCCTTGTCTCCTTGTCGGATGCATTTTGGCATGGCACCTCGGTCCTCTTCATCGTCTTCATCAAAGGGTTCGATCTGACGCCCCGGACCTCGCCTCTGTGGATCGGTATTACGGCAAAACTTTCTAAGTTGCGGATGACCAATCAAACGCAACAATGCGGCTGACAAACTCAAACACTCGTCCGTGTTGTGCCCTGGCGATTTATGATAATCACAATACCGGGACTTGTCCAGTTTTTCTTCGGGCATCCGAAGTGGTTTGGGATCTGGTAAAATGCCCTTCCCTTTGATTTCTTCATATATGGTGGCTGCTCCTGCAGAGTATACGGTTTCATAACCGGACTTCACATCGGTAGCATATTGTTTTCGGGCCGCTCGAACTTCAGGATCGTTGGGATCTCCCCGGGGAGGCCCCCTGAACTGAGTCTTGTTTTGTTTTTCAAAATATTTATTCTTTTTCTTCTCATCGGTTCCTGCCTTAGATGACTTCGGATTAAAGTTAAAGTCGGGGACCGACATGGCTTCCTCAGCTATAATATGTTGCTGGGCTCGGGCGAGAAATTCTTGAAAAGTATTCGGTTTATTCTGGCACAGTGTCCAGCGGAAAATTGAGTTCGGTTTTAGCCCAGCGATTGCCATGACAAGCAGAGTTTCGGGATGACAAGGTTCCATATTCTGAACTTGGTCATTAAATCGGGCAATATAATCCTTGACACTTTCGTTGTCTTTCTGAGTGACATTTGCAAGAGATTCTTTTGGGATTAGGCAGACTTGAGCCCCAATGAAATGAGATCGGAAAGCCGACCTCAATTGTTGCCATTTCCAAATAGAGTGAGGAGGAAGAGAATGGTACCATTTTTGGGCTCGAGGCCCCAGCGTGAGAGAAAACATACGACACCGAAGTGCGTCCGATGCTCCATGCAGATCCATCCACGAGGTATAATGACCGAGGTGTGAGTCGGGATCTGAAGTTCCATCATACAGTCCAATTTGAGGGACTTTGACTTTCCCAGGCACAGGTTCCAAAGTGAGCTCCAGAGAGAGGGGAGAATCGGCTTCCAAATACACTTGCGCCGAGGTGGAGGCCCGCCGAGGGGGATCTTCAGGTGCCCGTTGTCGACTTTCCAATTCGGCGATTCTTCGTCGCAATGTTTCAAGTTCGGATGACTCTTGACGAGCCCGGTTTCGTTCTATACGCTGCCGGAGGTCGGTCTGCGCCGGGTTGGAGGGGTTTCGGCGCTGTGCCTGAGGCGGTGACCGTCGTGAATGACCCGATTGGCTTTCGGCGGTTTCTTCTTGAGGAAGTATAGGAGGATTGTGCCCAACGTCGGTACGACGTGTAGTTTGTTCTGGAGGTGGTTGCGACGCTCTATCGCGAGGTTGAGAGTTTGCGTGAGACGTAGTTCTCCCGCCGTCTCGCCGCACAGGTGGATTCTGCGGATTTGCAGGAGTCGTCGGTATTATAGACTGTCCCGGGGCAGCCGTCGACGCGCCGGGGATCGTTTGAGCCATTAAAGCGGCGAAACCTCGTGCAAATTCTGGATTTTGAAACAGAACAGTATAATCTGGTACAGGGGGGACTATGGCCTGTCGTCTGGCGGATTGCGCGGCGCTGCGACTGTGGCCATCTCGTGAGGTGTGACCACGGTGATCTGAGTGAGACATGGTGGATATGGCTGGCGTGAATCGCTACACGTGAAAGCGGAAAGTAACCTCAAATCAATTATGAGGCCCTCCTTCTAGCGCCAAACTGTTGTTATGCGATTTGTAACAACGATGTAAAAGTGATTAAGTTGATAATTACGAACGGTTTGGACGTAAAGCATGTAAAAAAGAACTCAACAATGGCCCCGGTCCGAGGTGAACCGAGGTGAAGAGCCGTTATGGGCTTTTACGTGTTGCATATTAATGAGTTCGGGGATCCCCGTACAAGTGTTGTAGGTAGTCTATTTATAGCAACTTTTTACGTACATCTCGGGATTTGTGCATTAGCTTTTTCATAAAGCTACTTTTTGATGGGCGGCAGGATCAGTGGGCCCCATTTGAATGATGAAAAATCTCGTAATTCGTGACGGGGGTGCGTAGGTGCCTTGTCACCTGCTTTAAGAAGTGAGACCTCGGTTCGTTCTTAGGAGGTAGGACCTCGGTTTTAGTAGACCTCGGTAGGTATCGGCCACTTCGGTCTTTGGTAGTTTGGACCGGTTCATTGCGTGGGCCAGCGCGGCTTTGGATCACGTCGGTTCAATAGTTAATGTCACTTAACAATGATGCTTAAAACTTCTTAATGATGTTTTGCCGAGTTGGATGATAACATAATATTAATAATATTAATTTTGATTAATTTGCATCAATATTATTAATAATAATAATTGTAATTATCTTATAATAAATAATAAAATATACGAATTTAAAAAAGTTGTTTACTAATTATTAGTCAAACTTGTTGATTTAGCGCGGGTGACAGCCTATCGGACGAGTACGGGGTCTCTATGCGCGCCAATACCGATTATGATATAAGGTATTATACTCACAAGGGTAAACCGGTCTGCTGAACCGGTCGAAGGGGTTGTACGGCGAGGAAACGAACCAATCTAGCGGTAATCGAGCAAGATGATGATGGTCGAGCACCTTGAAGATAAAACGTGGAAGACTCTAGGACAGACAACGTATCACAAGTAGCTGAAAGATCGACCAGTCGAGCGGTCGAGCAGTCAAGCAGTAGATTCGACCTCAATAAATCGACCACTTTAGGGATTGGCAGCATTCTGGAGATCGATCTAATCACAGGCGCGTGTAAGAGCCTCTAACTGAATTTCAGGAGAATATTCAGAGGAATAATCATCCCATGTGCGGAGGACACGTGGCGAGAATGCATTGGTTGACAACGACAACCACCTCTGACGACTCCCAACGCCACCTCTGACATACGCGCGGCGTGTCAGAGTACGGAAGGGTAGTTGGGGCAGCCAGCTCACCAAGTCCGGGTAGCCCTTAGGTTAGGTATCTCACCCCTTTATAAAGAGGGGTGAGCCTTTCATCCTTAACACACAACTTCCATTATTCTACTCAAACATACACATAATTACTTAAGCATCAGAGGCTCTTCACCGGAGAACCCCTAGTGTGATAGTTGTTTGCAGGTTTTCTGGCGTTCCACCGGCGAGGACGAGTGGCGATCTATTCCAAACCGGCCAGGACGCTCATACGTCTGTTCTCCAAGGTGTAGATGTGCCGGCGGCGGTTCCCGGAGAAGGTGCGGGCTCTATTCGTGCCTAGGAAGCTCGTGCAGCAGCAGCTGCGGCGGCGATGCCACCGCCGCCTCAGCCAAATCCAGTAAGAGCGCAACCAGGAGGACCGGCGGTGCAAGGAGGAGCACCACCGCGGGCGGATGCTCAAGTTCCCGGTCAGTAAGTGGTGGCGATGACCAGCGAAGAGATGCAGAGGATGGTGGCTGTAACACCCCGAGTTTTATTAATAAAGAAAAATACTAGCTTTTAATATTAAGCAAGCCTTTTGTAATAAATAATCATGTTCATGTTCAAGTTCAAGTTATTCAGTTACGTTATATTCCAACTTCGGCTATTAGTCGATAAATTATTCGGTCTAATTATTTTAGTAACCAAATAAGTTTCCACATTTAATTCCGATTTCATTTATTAATTAATGAGTTCGGAATTAATAAGTCAAGTTGACGAATTATTCAAAATATCAATATTCAGATTAATCGTCCAAGTCAAGAATTCGAAAGTATTATTTTTCGGAATTAATTATTTCAGTCAAGATTCTTCGAAATTATTTTCGAAGTCATGTTCACGTTCGGATTAAATTTAGTATTTAAGTACCAAGTTAATTAAATAAATCATGTATTATCAAATGATCAAGCATGTTAATTATGCTTAATTAACATTATAAGCACGCTTAAATCATTGATCATGTTCTATTATTCCCAAAGTGCCGTGAGCAATTTTGTGGAAAATATGTATGGCAATTATCATTTAAGTCATGAAAGTGTCCAATTTATGTCCCATTTTCCTTAGTAAAAACCGTGAGCAATTAGTGGGAAAATGTAATGTATTAGTCATCACTTAGCAAGCATGAGGTGTCCTTCTCATAACACCTAAGTCATGACTAAGCATAGTTAGTGGTGACTAAGCTAATTTGCTCCAAGATTAAGCCATGTGTGGCAAAATCCCACCTCCTCACTTCGGCCATCATATATATGCTAGAGTTGGGAGAATTTTGCTTGACTTTCTTCTTATATTCTCCCAAATAGTTTAAGTAAGTATAGAGAGTGAGGAGAGTTGGGGGGGCTAATCACGCACGCAAGGCAACGTTCAAGCTCACGGCATACGCGCACCGCACACGTAGAGCACGTACAATGCGCACGGTGACACTGAGCGCCACGAGCATCGTACAACCAGCCAAGAGGTCAAGGAGGTATCATTATCTTCTTGATGAATTCATGTAATATGACCAGTTTAGGGATCCATGTTTAGTTCATGTCAAGTAAAACCTAATTATGTTCGGTTTATGGCCTTTAAGCCATGATCACGTGATGGTTTGAATCTATTTCAGAAATCCTCGAGTAAACTTTATGTATTTAGTTGTTATATGTTGTTTCATGATCAAATAGGTCAGGTTACTCAAGGGATTCTCATGTTTGAACGGTGAAATGGCCAAAGGACGTGAGCAGCGCACGTAGCGCACGCCACGAGCCATATCATGTCCCACCGAGTTATGTTGATTTACGTTGATAATCTCCCGAATAAATCATGTTATTTTGATCATATTATGTCATGTTGAGTTCAGTTGGTTGATGTTACTCGGGAGAAATTCACGTTCGGTCGAGGAAATGGCTTAACGCCATAGGCGGCGCACGGTGCGCACGCCATCGGCCGTGAGGGGTCGTTGAGCAAAAGTTCATGTTTCTTGTTCAATTTAGGGAAGTTAAGTTGTTATGATCATTTCAGGTTGTGTCATGTTGTTTCATGTTGTTTCGGTCGGGAGAAATTGTCGGACGGCCGGCAAGGGCCGGTCGTGGTCGCGCTGCCCGCACACAGCGGCAGCAGCGCACCGGCAGTCAGCTAACGCGGACAGGAAGCGTGTGCGCGTACCGCTATGCGTCGCACACAGCTTGCCCGCAACCACAGCCCACTGGTAGTGCCCAGTGCACGCTAGCAGATCGCCGCGCACGCCAGCGTGAGTGTTCGTGCGGCAGTTGCTTGCTGTGGCGCACGGTAGCGCCCAGCAGCGTCAGTTACGCATAGCCCGCGCATGTAGACGCGCACGTAGTGCACGGCAGCGCCTAGCCCAACGTCTGCGATGCGCCAGGCGCACGCACGCGTCTCAGTCGGCCTTCAGTGGTGCCCAGTTACCCACCAAACGTGCCAGTGCACGCCAGCCATGGCAGCAGCACGCCAGCGCATGCTAGCACGCGCGGCTGTGCCCAGTGCTGCCAACAGTCAGCGCTCAGCACCCAGCGCCAGCGGCCAGGCCAGGCAATGCCCATGCGCGCAGCCTTGGCAAGCCTGCTGGCCAAGCCAGCGCCCGACCGCCGGCTCAGCAGACCGGTGGTCCGGTCCAGACCGGTTCAGTCCGGTTCAGACCGGTTGGACCGGTTCAGTCCATATTTTTATGTTTTAGTCCTGGTTCTTGATTTCAGTATCAGTTTCAGTTAAAATTTCGGGTCCAGTTCAGTTCAGTAAATTAATATCAGTTCAGTTCCGTATTTAACCGGTTCCAGGTATACCGATTAAATCCAAATATCATGTCAAGTCTAGTAGAGCATCTTAACGTAATTAATCAGTTAATTTATCAGTCTGAGCATAGTCATTAGTAATTGTTTATATTATATTTTAGTTTGATCAGGCATCACTCGTCAGCACTACCTTTCATTTTCACGGATCAGGTGGGGACTCAGACTAAGTACTACATTGATTATAATTACGCTACCATGTTTGAGGTATGTATTATCAGTATCCGCTCGGAATGGTTGCCGGTCCATTCTGGGTTCTAGTGGCCTTAATCTGCCCACTAGAGTGTGCACATGGTGTCCGGCTATGCCGGCAGATGTTCAGTTATCAGTCAGGTGATTTATATCACGAGATCAGTATCAGATTATCAGTACCGGTATCAGATATCAGTTATCAGTTTCAGTTTCAGTTCAGCTATATATGCCAGGATCATGATATTGTTATTATTTTCCCTGTTTTACTTTAGTATGAGTTTCTGCGGAGCACAGTGTTTTAGTGCTCACGCCCCCACGTTATTCATGTTTTTTTCAGGTCACAGAGTCGAAGACGAGGAGTGAGCTGGCGAGCGGTTCAGGACATTTGTTATTATGTATATATTACGTTTTGGCTACACTGATGTTTCCGCTACAGTTTTCAGTACTTTAAACCAGTTTTTGACCCGACGTTAGTCGGTTAATATATTTATAACCGTTTTTATTATCAGATTAAAAATTAACTGTTTTCAGAATCAGTCAGATTTTACGGTAACACTCCGAATCAGATTTCGCAAAAAGAAATATTTTATTTATTTATTTAGAAAATTTGCGAAAAGCGTACTCTGATTTTCAGTAAATAGCGGGGTGTTACAGTGGCGGCCGCGGCGGCGTAGGCGGTTCAACAAGTCACAAACCACACGTCTCACATCGCGACCGCGCCGACCACAGTAGAAAGAAGCCAGGAGGAGGACGTGTCTAGTCATGGAGATGGAGGAGATGTGAGGGATCGGGCGATGGAGAGAATGGCGGAGCAGTTGCGCCAGTTGCAGGACAAGGTCGAAGGGAGGCAGAACAGGAGGGCGGGAGGACACCCTTTCTCGAGGGAGATTTTGACTGCACCTTTGCCGAATAATTTCTGGGAGACCAATTTGGTGTTTGATGGGTCATCTGACCCGTCAAGGCATGTGAGAACTTTTGGAAATATGGAGGTGTTGCATGGATATTCTGATTCTGTGTGTTGCAAGGCTTTCTTATCGACCTTGCTGAGAGAAGCACTCGACTGGTTTCATCAGTTACCCTCGGGGTCGATTGCTGATTTCGAGGATTTTTCCAGTAAGCTCACCAATCAGTACTCGAGCGCAGTGGCTCAGGAGAAAACATATTTGACCCTTATGGCGATGAAGCAAGGGGAGAAAGAATTGTTGAGAAAGTATGTGGCTCGATACAATCAAACATGTTTGGAGGTGCATTCGGGTCTGATGAGGTAAATGCGGGCAGATTGATAAGGAGTCTTTGAGCAGGGCCCTGCCGAACTTCGTTGGCATAGACCCCTGCTCGATCGTATGAGGATGTGTTGAAGAGGTGTAAGAAATATATCAATCTGGAGGAGATGGAGGCAGAGTTTGCCAAGCTGGAGGGAGTTGCTCGACCAGAGCCGAAGAAGGGGAAGAGCCCACCGAAAGGGTGGTCAACCAGAAGGGGTTCGCCCAGGCGGGGCGGACCGAAGGGGGTATCGCCCAGGAGAGATGGGCAAGATTCGAAGCAAGCAAAGCTGGATGATCGATGGCAGGGGAGGCCATTGTTATTCGAGCGGCATAGGTATTACAATTTCACACCTTTGAGGAAAGACGTGGGGGAGGTGCTCGAGGTGATGGAGCAGAAGATGGAGAGCGAGGATGTGATGTGGCCGAAGACGAGGTTTACGGATCCATCTCGTCCCAAGTCGAACCTTTATTGTCGGTTCCATAGGGATTATGGCCATACCACGAAGAATTGTAGGCATTTGAAGGATGAGATTGAGCGATTAATTCGAGCAGGGCACTTGAAGGAGTTTTTGTATCATGATAGAGGAAAAAGGAAAGGAAAGAGGAGGTGTCGAGAGGATTCGGAGGAGAGAAGCGATCGAGATAAGGAGAGGGACGATGAGTCGAGAAGAGGAAGAGATGGTCGAGGGATGAAGCAGAGGCGGGGGACGGAGATAAAGGAGGGCGAGGAGATGAGGCACCATTGGAAAGGGGGACGATCTATATCATTTCAGGAGGGTCGACAGATGGTGACTCAAATAATGTCAGGAAGGAGCATGCTCGAGCGGTGAAGAGGAAGAGGGAGGAGGTCGGAATTACCGCTCACATGCCGGAGATAAGTTTTAGAGAAGAAGATGTTGAGGGAATAGTGTTGCCGCATAATGATGCCTTGGTGATTACCGTGGAGGTGGCGGGTTTTGATGTGAAGAGGGTGTTCATTGATACCGGGAGTTCGGTAGACGTGATGTTTTATGATTGTTTTGTGCAGATTAACAAGGAGCTGAGCATAGAGTTGAAGTCGGTGGCCACAACTCTTTATGGTTTTAATGGGCGAAGTAATACCGATGGACGAGGTAACTTTGCCGGCTGCGTTGGAATCAGGAGTGATAAGAAAGGTACGGATGGTGAGATTCGTGGTTGTGGGAGCAGAATCATCTTATAATATTATTATGGGGAGGACGAGCTTGAACGCATTCCAGGCGGTTGTGTCAACGTACCACATGACTATCAAATATCCGGTGGGCGAAAATGTTGGCGAGATCACAGGGGATCAACTTATTTCAAGGAGCTGTTATCAAACGACAGTGAGTAACAATAAGCAATTGGCGAAGAGGCATGCTAAGTCGAAAGAAGAAGAGATTATTCAACCAGGTGGGTCGAGGTCAAAGGAGGATAAGCAGAGGGTAGAGAAGGGTAAGGAGAATGTGGATATCCAGCCCGGTGGGGAGGTTGAGGAGATCCAAATGATAGAAGGTTGCGAGGAGAGGAAGTTTAGAATCGAGAAAGAGCTGGAGGAGCCAATCAGGTCGAGGCTTATTAGTTTGGTAAGGGAGTTTGCTGATATTTTTGCCTACACGGCGGAGGAGTTGACGGAGATAAGTGCAGAGGTGATTGAGCACCGTCTAAACATCAACCTCAACGTGAGGCCGGTGAAGCAGAAGAGAAGGCACCAATGGGGCGAAGATGGATAGAATTATCGAGTAGGAGGTCGAGAAGTTATTGGGAGCGGGGCATATTAATGAGATCCACTTTCCAGAATGGTTATTGAACATGGTGATGGTGTCAAAGGCGAAAGGGAAATTGAGAATGTGCATTGATTTTCATGACCTGAACAAAGCATGCCCGAAGGATTTGTACCCGCTGCCCAGGATCGACCAGTTGGTCGATTCAACTGTTGGATGTGAGTTGTTGAGCTTGATGGATGCCTCTCAGGGATACCATCAAATTCCCTTGGCGAGAGAGGATAGGAAGAGGGTGAGTTTTGTGACGAGTCGAGGAACTTATTGTTACGTGGTGATGTCGTTCGGTTTGAAAAACGCGGGTGCCACGTATCAAAGGTTGGTAGACAAGATTTTCAGGGAGCAGTTGGGAAGGAATATGGAGGTGTACATGGACGATATGTTAGTGAAGAGTAAGGAGGAGATCGATCATGTGCGAGACCTGAAAGAAACGTTCTTAACATTCAGGAGGTATGGGATGAAGTTAAACACAGCTAAATGTTCTTTCGGGGTGAAGTCAGGAAAGTTCTTGGGATATTTGGTGACCAAGAGGGGTATCGAAGTGAATCCAGAGAAGGTGCCAGTGGTGATGGAGATGAAACCGCCGGTAAATGTTAAAGAGGTGCCAATCTTTGCTGGTCGAATTGCGAGGCTGAGTCGATTTATTTCGAAAGTGGCAGAGAAGAGCGGCCCATTGTTCAAAACATTAAAGAAGAGTGCGAAGTTCCAATGGACTGACGAGGCCCAGCATGCATTCGAGGAGTTGCAGGGGGTGTTAGCCAACCTGCCATTATTGGCCAAACCGGTTCAAGGAGAGGAATTGGTGTTATACATTTCTATTGGAGAAAGGGCCGTAAGTTCAGTGTTGTTGCGAGAGGAAGCGATGGCACAATTTTCCATTTACTATGTGAGCAGGGTGATGCAGAGAGCCGAGATGAAATATTCGGAGATTGAGAAGTGCGCTTTGGTGGTGGTCGTAACTGCTCGAAAGTTGAGGCCTTATTTCTTGAACCACAAGGTGAGGGTGCGGACGATATGCCTTTGGGGGAAATGCTCAGGCGGCCCTCGGTCTCTGGTCGATTGGTAAAATGGGCAGTTGAGCTGAGCGAGTACTCATTGATGTATGAGCCAAGGAGGGCTATTAAAGCGCATGTGTTAGCCGACATTATCCAGGAGGGTACAAAGATGGAGGAAGAATTTTTAGGAGTTTGACAGTTATTTGTGGATGGATCGGTAGCAAGAAGTGGAGTGGGATTGAGAATTGTCCTCGTTTCCCCTAAGGGCGATTACTTGGAGTTTGCTGCTAAAGTGGGGTTCAGAGTATCCAACAATGAGGCTGAGTACGAGGCGGTAATCAAAGGATTACAATTAGCTATGTCCAGGGGAGCTCGAAAAGTACAAGTGCATTCTGATTCTCAATTGGTAGTCGGGCAGTTTCAGGAGGGGCTTGAAGTTAAGGAGGATAGGATGCAGAGGTATGTTGCTAGGATGAAGAAGTTGAGGGAGGAGTTCGATTTATTTGAGCTGATACAGATTCTTCGAGGAGAAAATGGTTGAGCAGATCTGTTGTCGAAGATTGCCCAGAGCTTGGTGGACTGTGAAAGTAGAAGTTTGACTTTGTTACATTTGGAGCAGAGCGTGGTCGAGGCAGAGGTAGTTGAGATCGAGGAGGTCAAGGATTAGAGAGCCCCGATCCCTAGGGAATTAAAAGAGGGGGCGATGAAGGTGGTGAGGAGGTTTTTCGAACATGGAGACATTCTTTACAAGCGGTTGTACGCTGGACCACATCTGTAGTGTGTGACCAAGGAAGAGGGCCGATATGTGCTGAGAGAAGTGCATAAAAGGTGTTGCAGTGACCATAGCAAATCGGGGGCCTTGGTGGCGAAAATCTTGAGAGTAGGGTATTTCTGGCCGACGATGAAGGAGGATGCTAAGGTGATGGTTAAGAGATGTTTGTAGTGCCAGAAGCACGGTCCATTGATTCATCAACCGGCAGAGACGATGACAACAATGAGTGCCCCGATACCATTTGCTCAATGGGGGATCGACCTGGTGAGGCCGATGCCGCAGGGAACTGGACAAAGGAAGTTCTTTATCGTGGCAGTGGATTATTTCATGAAGTGGGTGGAAGCCGAACCTTTGGCCAAAATCGCGGAGGAGAAAGTCATCAACTTTTTATATAACAATATTTGCTGCAGGTTTGGAGTGCCGAAGGTGTTGGTGTCCGACAACGGAACTCAATTCAATGGCAAGCGGATTCCATTATGGTGTGAGGACATGAAGAACGAGCAACACATTGCCTCAGTTGCTCATCCGCAAGCCAATGGACAAGTTGAGGTAACCAACAGGATCATACTGAACGAGCTGAAAACAAGGCTAGAAAAGGCCTCGGGGGCGTGGGTCGATGAGCTAACCTCAGTACTTTGGGCATACCGCACTACCCCGAGGTCGACAACAGGAGAAACCCCGTTCAGTCTAGTCTATGGGATGGAAGCATTGTTGCCGATTCAGGTCGATCTATTATCACAGAGATCGAGCATATATGAATAGGAGCGAAACGATGATCTAATGATGGCGTCCTTGGATACAATCGAGGAGCTTCGGGAAAGAGCATCGATCAGGATAGAAGCATACAAGCAAAGGATGCGAGCAGCCCATGACAAGAGGGTGAAAGTTCGCAGCTTCCAAGTGGGCGACTTTGTTTGGAAACGGATCAATATGCTAAAGCATGTAGGAAAGCTGGAACCGAACTGTGAAGGACCATACCTGGTCGAAAAGGTGCATGCGGGAGGATTGCACTCTCTAAAGGACGCTGAAGGACGATCTCTAGCCAGGTCATGGAACATTGCTAATTTGAAAAAATATTATGTGTGAAATTTTTTCTTTTTTCTTGGGAAAGTTCGGAAAAGTCGAAAATAATGTAACTCGCAAGTTCGAATGGAATTTTGTTTTCTTACAATACATTCTTCTTATTTCGCACATTCTTACGTATGGCATGTTGGTATGATCTGGATGTCATGATGTTTAAACTGATTGGATTAGAAGTCGTTTGTTTAGAACACCCCTTGGGATGGGCAGGTTGGTAGAAAACTCACGCTTTCGAGTTGGGTGGCCTCATGTTTAGAACATTCCTCGGATTAGGTGGGCAAGTGCGAGACAAATTCCACTAGGAATAAGGCTTTCGGGCTGAGCGTTCGCTTGTTTAGAACACCCATTGGGACGGGCAGGTTGGTCGAAAACTCACGCTTTCGAGCTGGGTGGCCTCCTGTTTGGAACATTCCTCGGATTGAGTGGGAAAGTGTGAAGACAAATTCCACCAGGAATAAGGCTTTCGGGTTAGGTGGTCACTTGTTTAGAACACCCCCTGGGATGGGCAGGTTGGTCGAAAACTCACGCTTTCGAGCTGGGTGGCCTGCTTTTTGGAACATTCCTCAGATTGGGTGGGCAAGTTTGAAGACAAATTCCACCAGGAATAAGGCTTTCGGACAGGGTGATCGCTTGTTAGAACACCCCTTGGGATGGGCAGGTTGGTCGAAAACTCACGCTTTCGAGCTGGGTGGCCTCCTGTTTGGAACATCCCTCGGACTGGGTGGCCAATTGTGAAGAAAAATTCCACTAGAAATAAGGCTTTCGGGTTGGGTGGTCGCTTGTTTAGAACATCCCTTAGGATGGGAAGGTTGGTCGAAAACTCACGCTTTCGAGCTGAGTGGCCTTCTGTTTGGAACATTCCTTGGAGTGGGTAGGCAAGTGTGAAGACAAATTCGACCAGGAATAAGGCCTTCGGGCTGGGTGGTCGCTTGTTTAGAACACCCCTGGGGATGGGCAGGTTGGTCGAAAACTCATGCTTTCAAGCTGAGTGGCCTCCTGTTTGGAACATTCCTCGGATTGGGTGGGCAAGTGCGAAGACAAATTCCACCAGGAATAAGGCTTTCGGGCTGGGTGGTCGCTTGTTTAGAACACCTCTTGGGATAGGCAGGTTGGTCGAAAACTCACGCTTTCAAGATGGGTGGCCTCCTGTTTGGAACATTTCTCGGATTGGGTTGGCAAGTGTGAAGATAAATTCTACCAGGAATAAGGCTTTCGAGCTGGTGGTCTCTTGTTTAGAACACCCCTCGGGATGGGCATGTTGGTCGAAAACTCACGCTTTCGAGCAGGGTGGCCTCCTGTTTGGAACATTCCTCAGATTGGGTGGGCAAGAGTGAAGACAAATTCCACCAGGAATAAGCTTTCTGGCTAGGTGGTTGCTTTTTTAGAACACCCTTGGGATGGGCAGGTTGGTCGAAAACTCACGCTTTCAAGCTAGGTGACCTCCTGTTTGGAACACCCCTCGGATTAGGTGGGCAAGTGTGGAGTCAAACCCACCAGGAATAAGGCCTTTGGGCTCGGTGGAAGAGCGTGAATACATAGGCGTCAACAAGGAGTCCAACAGTGGAAAAACCCATCATGTTTAAGGCCATGAGGCAGGATGGTCACATGCATCGACCACCTTTGAAGGTAGGCACGTGTTCAAAATAAAAAACCCATCATGTTTAAGGCCATGAGACTGGATGGTCGCATGCATCGACCATTTTTTAAGGTGGGCATGTGTTCACAATCAAAAACCCATTATGTTTAAGGCCATGATGCTGGATGGTCGCATGCATCGACCATTTATTAAGGTGGGCATGTGCTCAAACTCAAAAACCCATCATGTTTAAGGCCATGAGGCTGGATGGTCGCATATATCGACTACCTCTGAAGGTGGACTGTGTTCAAAATCAAAAACCCATCATGGGTAAGGCCATGAGGCTGGATGGTTGCAGGCATCGATCACCTCCAAAGGTGGGCATGTGTTCAGGAATAGACATACAAACTTTACTAGAAGTATGGTTAAAATTTTAAAGATGGAAAAGGTGTTGATTATACGTTAAGGCTTGTACCACCCAGTTGAGGAGTTAGAAAAATTCATCAAATTCCATTACGTAAATAAATGCAGAAATGCAGAAGCAGGAATGGGTCAAACGAAATATTTTCATTAGATAAAGTTACAAAAGTTCACCAAAATACAAATCTCATCACAATAAAACAAAAAAAAAATACAAAGCTAATCTACGGAGGAAGAACGACAGCAGAGTCGGCATTGCTGGAGGAGGTGTGCGGCTTGAGCGATTGATTGGTCCCCGAGGTTGAATCGCAAGCCTCATTAAGTGGACGTTGTCGAATAGATTCTGCCAGTGCGACTAACATAGGAGTTGGAGGGGTCACGCCATCCTGCAGAGCATAAGTCTTCTTTAAAGTCTCGGATCAAGCCAAGGTTCTCTCAAGCAGCCCAGACCACCACTCGTGCTCGAGTGGTAGGTTAGGATCGCCGTGGAAGCTTGAGTGTACCTTGGGTAAAGCGTCCCAGATAGTTCCCGAGTCGAGCTGCTCAAAGTCGTCCTCGGCGATCTGCTCGCCCGCCTTCTGTATGGCAAACTGGAAACAGTCTACCCCAAAGTCCTAGACTTTCTTCAAAAATTGTGGTGACTACATAAAGTTAGCCACCACTTATGAGCGGTACTCCCGGAGGAAAAGCTGCCATGTTGTCGTAGCCCACATCATTTGCCTAGCTCAAAGAACAGTGGCATTAGCGTAGCGTTGTCTATCATGGGCGTGGGCAGCCCTCTCCTTGGCTAAGGTGGCCTCCAATTCAGCTCGACCAGCCTCCGCTTGTGCCCGAGCAGCCTCCGCCTGGTCTCGAGCGGCCCGCTCCTACTCGAGCGCCACCTCCTTTTCCTTCAGAGTGGTCTCTCTCTCCGCCATTACCACCTTTTCACTGCCAGGGCGACCTCCTTCTCCGCGAGCGCCTCTTCTTTCTTGGCAAGTTCTCCGTCAACGGAGTCGATCTTGGCTTCGAGCTCGACTCTTTGCTCCTTTAGCGACTCGCGGAGCTTGCTCTGGTGGTTGCAAGAGGAATGCATTCTTTTCATTCAGGACACTGATGACGTCCTCGAGCTTTTTGATAGATTTCCCAGAGTTGTCTCGAGCTTCTTTGGCCAGAGGCAAGAACTCGACCAAGCCCTACGATCAAAGGGAGCATATAAGTTTACCACATATGATAACGAAACATAATAGAAGAATACGATATGACTGAGAAAGAATAGTACCTGGGCAAGCCATTGCACAAGGCGATCACCACAACCAGTGCCCTTGAGGTCGTCCTCGAGAAGTGCACCCTCGAGGCGAGCAGCTACCTCATTTACCGGGGCCGTGAGCAGAGAGAAGGAGCTCCAGGCCAGGGCGTTAGTAGATGGGCTGGTGCGCACGTGTTTCTTAAGCCTCTCCAATTGATCAGTGCGGGGACGTTTTCCCTGAGCTAGGTCACGCCCAGGGTCATCTCGGCCACAGACTCGACCACGGTTTGGGCCGAGCTAGCAGAAGGGTTTTTGGAGGACGGTTAGTCGAGAAGAGGTCTGTCTTGGGTGTTGGTATTGGATGAGTTATTGGTTTGGGAAGATTTGTCCCTTGTATTGGTATTGGAAGCGGTGGTTTGGCTGTTGGTTTTTTGGGAAGGAGTCTAGTCGGTGTTGTTCTTGGAGGCGGTCAAAGCCTTGATTCCAGCTTTTTTAGGGGATGGTCGTGTAGTGGTCTTAGGAGGAGGTGGTGGAGCCTGTCGTTCTTGTTGATGCTTCTGTTGCAGCTTTGTTGTTGTTGTTTTTGCTGTTGTTGTTGTTGCTTTGGTTGTTGTTGTTGTTGTTGTTTTCATTGTTGTTATGGCTGTGGCTCTGGTTGCTGTTGCTGCTGTGGTCGAGGCTGGGAAGAAGTGGTCGAATCATCGATCTGATCGGCCTGATTCCCAGCCGATCCAGAGGTACTCCCAGGGCCGAATTTTTTCTTGATAGGAGTCTTCCATGGAGGAATATTGAAGCTGGGAACCTCTGCAAGAAAATAACAGGAACATTAAAGTCAATATCGATAAGACACAGTCGTACGAAAAACAAATAAATATATGAATACTTGAGCAAGCTGGTCAAAAATTACCTGGATCGTCCTTAATCCTAATCAGATCAAGGACTTTTTCAGTGGGTGGAGAGAAGGCCTTGTGGGTGAGAAGGCCGCAGTGGTGAAGAAGGTTGTCGTCTTTAAGAAGAATTCCCGACGCAACGGGCTTAGAATTCCAAACATGAATCTGTTGGTCGAAAAGTGGGTTAGGAGATGGATTCGAAATCTCACGAGGAAGTTCCTTGAGCCAAGGAGAAGGCGCCCAAGGAAAAGGAGTATCAGGCTGGATATAGGCAAAAGTGTCTGCCCACTTGGGGATGTTCGAAGAAATGTCCAAAATGAAATGGGCGTTATTGCCACTTTTGAGGTAAAGGCCTCGGGCCTGTTTGGAGGGGGCGTAGTAGTAATGAAAAAAAGCTTGATCGAATCGACCTAAGCAGACATGGCATAAAATGATGAAGGTGGTCATGAAGCGGATGGCGTTTGGCCTTTAGACCCCCTTCAGCGTCTTCGTTCGGAGGAAGTTGGTTTAAAAGAAGTCCGAACCACTTTTAAATTTGGAGTAGCTCAGGGCTTAGACGGAAACAGATGCCGAGGTCGAACTGGATTTTGAAGAAGGTGTAGCAGTCAGAAGGGGGATTGTTGTAGGTGTCGGAAGAAGAGGGACAATAGAACGCCCAACGATGAGGTTGACCGACTTTGCCACCCCTTAGCCATCCAATTGAACGAGAGGCAGAAGAGGGAGATTTAGAGGAGGTTTTGGCCGAAGATTTTGGGCAGGCAGTCTGAGAAGAATGGTCAAAGATTTGGGTGCATCAGGCTGTAAGGAAGAAAGGATGGTCGAAGATTTGGGTGCTTTAGGCTGTGAGGAAGAAGGGATGGTCGAAGATTTTGGGAGAGTAGTTTGAGAGGACGAAGGAATTATTGTAGTAGACTTAGAGGTAGTGAATCAAGATGAGAGAGAGATGGTGTCGAGATTGTCCTCGTCCTCCTCTGGCTCATCTAGCGAGCCAAAGGCAGGTCGACGACAGCGGAGGAGAATGTTATCCATGGTATTCTCGGAGTTAGAGACGAAGCAGGAGTAGGAACGGTATCGCAGGGGCGGAGAATGAAGAGGGGAACAACGTCAGGGATGAAGGGCAATTCTTGGACTGAATCAGAGGAATTAAGAGACACCACAGGAGTGGTCGAACAGGAAGATGGAGAACTCAAGTCGGCACCAGAATGGTGGTCGTTTTCGCTGGAGGTTGCGGAATCTGAAAGAACAAAATAAAAAGCAGAAGGAGCAATATCAAAAAGCGAGTTCCAGCGAAGAGAAAAGGAAGAAAACGAGAAGACTTTCAAGGACTAGTGTTTTTTTCTGAGAAGGCGATTTTGAAAAATTGAAGGGAAAGAACAAGAATTTCGAAAAATTTTGGAGGAGGGGGCAAGATTCACAACGCACAACAAACAAATCAAAGAACATAGCGCACAAGTTCAAGGCAAAACGCACAAACCCAGGACATTAACAGACAAATTTAGGACACCCAACGCAGAAAATTCAAGAGCACAAAGCACAAGTTCAAAATGAAGAACAACTTACTCATAGTCACAGTTGAAGGAATTGAAGGAGCCTTAAGAATGCAAGAGAAATCGTCGAAAGCAAGAAGCTAGGGTTGCAGAGAAATCTTAGAGCTCGGGAGAATTCAGGGGAGGCAAAGGTGGAAAAAGTCTGAAAATTCGCTAAGTGTTGGATTTATATCTAGACGATTTGAAGGGTTGGAAGATAAGGACCGTCGGATTAAAGTGGAATCTTACGGTTCAGAACAATCAAGTAACACGAGATTAAAAAAACGCGTTATGCAAAGAGTTGCAATAATTAAAGCGCCTGTCAGGCGCGACATGTGGCAGATGTGCAGGCACGGCAGAAAGGACGCGTGGCAGACAACTTCACTTCTGGCGGTTGAAAGGAAATAATCAAGGAAATAGTAGGTAACTCACCAAATGGGCGATATCCGATATAATATTACCCAGAAGAAAGGCGAGCACGAATTCACTCTTAGATCGAGTCATTTAGACTCGACCAGAGTGGGGCGGGCTAGATTATATAAGATATTTTACCCACAAGGGTAAACAGGTCTGCTGAACCGGTCGAAGGGGTTGTACGGCGAGAAAGCCGAACCAATCTAGCGGTAATCGAGCAAGATGATGATGGTCGAGCACCTTGAAGATAAAACGTGGCAGACTCTAGGACAGACAAGGTATCACAAGTAGCTGAAAGATCGAGCAGTCGAGCGGTCGAGCAGTCGAGCAGTAGAGTCGACCTCAATAAATCGACCACTTTAGGGATTGGCAGCATTTTGAAGATCGATCTAGTCACAGGCGCGTGTAAGAGCCTTTAACCGAATTTCAGGGGAATATTCAGAGGAATAATCATCCCATGTGCGGAGGACACGTGGAGAGAATGCATTGGTTGACAGCGACAACCACCTCTACGACTCCCAATGCCACCTCTGACATGCGCGCGGCGTGTCAGAGTACGAACGGGTAACTGGGGCAGCCAACTCACCAAGTCCTGGCAGCCCTTAGGTCAGGTATCCCACCCCTATATAAAGAGGGGTGAGCCTTTCTTCCTTAACACACAACTTTCATTATTCTACTCAAACATACACACACTTACTTAAGTATCAGAGGCTCTTCACCGGAGAACCCCCGGTGTGAGAGCTGTTTGCAGGTTTTCCGGCGTTCCATCGGCGAGGACGAGAGGCGATCTATTCCAAACCGGCTGGGACGCTCACACCTGCATTAGATTATATAAGTCGTTCACTGAATTTTAGTTAATGTTATTTCATTACTATTTTTTTTCATATATATGTGATCATATATTTTAATTCTAATATTTTTGTGTAGTGGGTCCGCCACCTCTTTGACGCCTCATCAGACACGCAGTGGGAATTCACGAGGTTAATCCTGAATTGACCGCGCCTTTTGTAGATAAATTTGCTCAAATTAACTTGGATTGGGACAGAGCGCCCCACTGATGTCATGAATTGACGGTGCCTTTTGTAACCTAACTCTGTCGGCCGACTTGCTCACAAGATGCCAAATTTGCCAGTTGCCCCTTCACCCGAGTCCAATGTCTTCCCCGACATGGACTACGATAAATTTCATTAATGTTTAACTTTATAATTATTGTCTACTAACAAAAATATGCATTAAATAATATAACAATTTACAATTATACTAGTACGAATCCCGTGCAATGCACGAGTAAGAAATATTCATTAAAATTTATAAATTACAAATTCTCCTTAAATAAGACTTATAAATTAGAAATATGGAATCAATATATGTAATATAATTTACCTACATTAATTTGTTGAAAATGTTATATGAAACTTAAATTGCGCAAAATTACGTAAAGCATGTCTATTTAAAATTAGTACACGACCTGTACGGTGCAAGTAACTGATAATAAGTTACGTTATATTCATTTTTAAAGTAGATGTCATTTTAAAATTTCTATTCAAAAATTTGGTTTGACTATAATGTGATTTAAGTAAAAACAAACCTTTACATACACACCAAATAATTTGATATGTTCCACGCACATTTACAAAGAAGAATCGCCATAGCATTATCCAATTTTTTCTTTCATTAATATCGAGTATAATATATAGAAATATGAAAAAAAATATTGATATATAATTTATTACCAAAAGCGGGTATATTGGATCAATATATAGTATACCAATTAATTCAGTTTCATACATTATCGATAAAATACAAAAAATAATATTCAGTTTAACCACAAAATTAATAGCCCAACATAAAAAACAAAATCAAGACTCACATTTGTTATAAATAAAAAAAAGAACCAAACATAGTTATTAAAAAATAATTAAATAGAAACTGTCATTAACACAATTATTTTAGAATTTATAAGAAATTATAATTCAATAAGTCAACCGAACTTACACGATGTGCGTAATTAAGATATCTTAAAAATGTAAAATTTTATTATCTAATTATTTTCCTTAATTATCCACAATTTGAACAATTAAATACAAAAAAAAAACATTTATTAAATAAGGTGTCGGGTATCAAAGAGTTATTGGGTAGATCGTGGAAGGTCAGAGTGAAATATGTATTCCGTGAGGCGAATTTTGCAGCAAATTATTTTGCTTCCTTTGCAGCGGGGGTTTCGTTGGGGTATCAGTCCTTTGGTGCTCCGCCCAATGGCCTTCGACAGTGACTACATCATGATCTCGTTGGAGTAGCCTATCAACCAGGGACGGATCCAGAAACTAAGAGTAGACTGGGCTAAAATTTTAAGTACTCATTTTCATAAAAATCACATAATATTTTTTCTTCAAATATTTACTGAAGTTGTGTTCAACGAACTTTTACATAATAAAATTCATCAACAATAGAATCTATACTTATACTATTAGTAAACTCCCGTTCGACGACCTTTTTGGCCTAAAGTTGTTGCTTCATGCGAATTTTTAAAAATTTCACAAGCCAAATATGTTATATGTCCATTTATTTAAGCCAAACATGAGTTGAAATATATATATTTTTTTAATTGATTATTTTCACATTGTGTACCATGATCAACCATTCAAAAATAAACTTACAACAAATAAAAATTGTCTACCAAAAGTGCAAAATATGCAAAAAGAAATCTCCCATAGCAAACTAGAATTAAGAAATCCCTTCATATTTCTTTTCTCCTATCCTGAGTCCAAACTAAGCACTAAATCAAATAAACTAGAATTAAGAAATCTCTTCAAATTTATTTTTTTCTCTCCAGACCAAGCACTCAATCCTGGATCTCACACAATAATTAAACCTCATAACACCATTTTTTCTCCATTTACAAACAGACAAGTGTCCCATGAATAAAACTAAGACAACTATCGAACAAAATTACAAAACATGACAACGAAAAAGATAAAAAAATCAGGTAAGGTACAAAAATATAGCAATATATAAATAAAAGTGTAGCAAAAAATAATTATTAGTCAATTAGGTATGACAATGAATGCCTACCAGCCCACCAATTTGGATCGGGTTTTTGAAACAAATAAAATGAGAAGATGAAAAAGAAAGAGAATATAGAGAAGAGACAAATTATGGTTATTAAAAAAGATAGAGACGTCATGTATGTAAAAGAAAATCTGACGAAAGATTTGAATTGGAACCATCAATTTAGAAAAGACGTAAAAAAGTAAAAGATAATATACAGGAAATAAAATATTAGATATAAAAAATAAAAGATAAAAAATGATATGTTAAAATATAAATAGTTTATATATAGATGTATATCACGCTATTATTTTTAATGCCATTTGGACAATTGGGCTTGAGTATTTTAATTGGGCTGGGCTAGGAATTTAAAAAGAAAGAAAAAGTTAAAGTAATTAATAGTTAAAGCAAGTAACAGGCCTGGGCTTCAGCCCATCCCAGGCCTAATGTAAGTCCGTCCATGCTATCAACAGAACGTGCATGCCATAATTCACTAGGCGTTTAGCCTCCTACTTTTTAACAAAAAAAAATGCCTTAGAAAGAATTCAAAGATGTATGGGTCAGAAAAAAGAAATAATCCCAAAAATGTCGCGTGCAATTGAAGTCGCATGCCTCTTTTCAAAAGAAACATTATTACATTAAATATGAAAATATTTGCACGTTTTTTTTTTACCTTTATTACTTATTTAATTTGATTATAAATATGATAGTAAGTAAAAGTTTGACTAAATCTGTTTCACTTACTCGTATCGGGGTCATCGTGCAATTTATCTTTTTAATTATATGTTATCTAGCCGTTTTGTGTCGTGTTCGTATTGTGATTCCCTCGTTCTTAATTTTGTTAATTTATATTGGTAGAAAAAATATTATAGCCCATATTGTATTATATCAGTATTAATTTTATTTTAACCCAAAATAACTTAAATTTGTTTACATTAATTCAATGGATTATATATTTGTATATGATTTAAGTTTCTTTCCACTTTTCTTTTTAGATTTTTATGTTTCTTTTATGTCATTTTTGTATTTATTTTTTATTATTTAATTAAATAAATTTTTATTTGAATAATTTTATTCGGGACACTATTGATTGGGCTAGATATTCATTAGAATACTTAGTATGTAACTGAATGTATGGATTTCACAACCAAATTTGTATATTCACTGAATTTTTATATAAATATGATAGTTGGTTATTGAAAGTTACTGCTGAATCTCATTTATTTACGTAACAAATTCAATGAAATGACATACGTACTTTAAATGACTAGACTATTCTCGTTCGGAAAAAATGACTAGACTATTACACTGTTTTGTAGCAGTTCTTTGAGTAAATTATGTTTTTTTTAATTAAAACTCTAGTACATAATAAAATTTAGCTTTGTACCTTCTTAAAGAAAAAATAATGAAAAATAAAAAATAAAAAAATATATTTGTCATATGTATAAGAGAATTAGAGATGTTAAACGGGCTAGCCCTAGCGGTTACGGGCTAGCCCTAGCGGGCTTCGGGCTAAACGGTTCGGGTCTAAAAGGCCCGAATTTAAACGGGCTACCAATAAAAGGACCTAACCCTAACCCTAGCGGGCTTCGGGCTAAACGGGCTAAGCGGGCTTTAATAATAATATTAATAATAGTAATAATAATAATAATGATGTATCAAAAAATATCAAAAATAAAAAGAAAAAAATTATAAAAAATTACAACGACTAATTAACGATTGTTTTCAACGGTATTTAGTATTTGCCGCTCTATATATACAACTACACATCATATATGAACACATACTACAAACTCTTAAATAACATTTTCTTTTTCAAAAGAAAAAAATATTCGAATTATTACTTACAATTACCATTTCACTACTTATTTTGTACGCATTGGAAATTTTTACGATATTATATCACTATAAATTCTATCATTATGTTTCATTTGTTAGGTCTTTGTCTCATTTGTTTCCTATTAGTCGTTCTGATTGAGTTAAATATTTTGGTGTGGAGTACAATAAGAATATTGTTAATAATTATCTTTCAAAATCAATATAATCCGTTACAACTCATACTTATATGTGAAGTGGAATAGCAAAATTATAATATACAATGAATCTAAGAGTATATTACTTACTTGCTGTAAATATTTACAACGCCCAACTCAAGTTAAACGGGTCAGCCCTAGCGGGTTTCGGGCTAGCCCTAACGGGCTTCAGTTTAAACGGTCCGGGCCTCAAAAGCCCTGATTTAAACGGGCTACCAATAAAAAGCCCTAACCCTATTTTTTTCTGGGCTAAACGGGCCAGCCCGTCGGGCCAAGGACCATTTAACATCTCTAAAGAGAATAGTTAAAAATTTACAATTTTTTGTTGAAGGAGAGTTATCTCCAAACAAAACACGACTATTTAGAATTAATGTATAATAAATTTTTATATTTGCAACGCAATTCAGGTGATTTATATTAAAATTTAAAAATTATTTCATAATTTGACTTCTTTAAATGTGTGTCTAGCTACTTTTTTCGAATTGGGTATTTCAACCTCGAACTGGTGCTCATTTAATAAACGAGTTGTCGTGGCTTAGTTGTTTAATAAAAATAAAATAAAAATTTGAGTTCTGATTTTGACTCTTATAAGCTCAGTTCATTAATTCATTTAATAACCTTTAAAACATAGAACAAGAACCAAAACTCTAACTTAATTATTTGCGAACACGTTCAACTCGACTTGTTTGCTAACAAGTTCCGTTATTTGTTTGATTTTGGCTCATTTAAATACACAAGAAAATCAAGTTCGAACTTTTTCAAGTCGAATCAAACTATGTTAGAGAACAATTCAAGTTCGAATAACAACAACATATTTTGCAGCCTAAGTTGAAATATTTTTTTCCTGGCTAGAAGTTTATTGTGTTTTTGTGCTTATTTTTGTGTGTTTTATGTGCCTTAGTCGAGTCTTTTTAGGTTCGTTTTAGTGTCGACCGGTCCATTTTATTGTTCTTTGTGTATTTTTGCTTTCCGTTTATGTTATTATCTTTTGCCGTATTTTCTCGTTCATTTTGGTGTTAATTAGGTCCATATTAAGAAAGCTTGGGAAGACGTGCCATTTTCAAGTCATTTTCAAGCTGCCCGAACCACTCGAACCGTTCTGAGCCATCTCGGGAGATTTTTGAGTTAAGACCCGCGATCATGTTGCCATGCCCAATTCGCGGCTCCAATGTGATTTCGCAATGCTGCCAGGCCCAATTCGCGGCCTCAATGTGTTTACGCGACGTTGCGCATTCCTGTTTGCCAAGTCCACATTTCGCGACCCCAGTGCCATTTCGCAACGTTGCGCGTGCTTGCTAGGGCCAAGTCCATGTTCGCGACCCCAATGCATTTTGGCAACATTGCACGTGCCTATGCCCATGCCAAGTCCACAATTCGCGGCCCGAACCTCATTTAGCAACATTGCGCGTTCATAATTTCATTAAATGTGTGTGTTTCTAGTGTGTGTTTGTGGTGTACCTATAAATAGACATTGTGTTTTGTATTTTTGGATATCTCCCCTCATTTCCCAACTTTAAGTTGGGTAATCCTCTCTACTTTCTCTCTTTTATTTTTTTTTTTTATGCTTTGGTTGGAGATCCATGGCTCTACTTTTCTGGTGAAATTCCGGCGACTTTACTTTTATTCAAGATTCGAGTTTTACGCACTATTTTCGTCTACGCATGCGATAGGAAAGTAAGTACCTTTCTTAGGGCTTACTACATCGAGTTTCTTTTTGATTTTTGTGTTGATGCTCGATTCTTGGCCTTTGCTTTATTTTCATTGCTTGCTTTTGTGTGTTAGGATTCGATACGTGCTTATCTAGTAAAGATTTCGACTTTGTTCAAAGCGTGATGGTTTAGTGTAGAAAGCTCGTGTTAGAATACCTAGGATCACTTTGCTCGCATGTCTTCTCTTGTTTATTTTTCTTTTTCTTGAGTCATGGGGATTCCGGTAGACCAAAGTTTCGATCTTTCTCTCTTAATTTTCATCTTGCATCATGTGCTTTCATTTGCTTAGCGTAATTTCGTGAAATCCAATCTCATCAAGCGAGTAGAATGTTTAGGACCTTGTTTTCGGTTATGTGACTTTGACGACTAGGTAGTGAACGAAGCTCCGAACAACCTTCCTTTGAGAACGACTCGAGTCGGGTAACTTGGTTACCACATGCCCAAAAATACTACAAACAAAATGGCGCCGTTGAGTTCGTGAGAGTTGAAAGGATTAGGCTCCTCTTGGCTCGGTTAGTCTTCTAGATAAACCGAGTTAAGGAGTACGGGAAAACCGGCCTAGGAAACTCGGGGACAAACCCCGAGGTTAAACCTAGATAATAATCGTCCTAACGACTCTCATTTGGAAAAAGTTGCTCATTAAAAAAATATAAAATAAAAAAAAAAAGAAAAAAAAAATGAGAGTTGGCTTATTGGTCTCATGCTTATTATTATGTTACATGTTTAGTAGACTTTTTATAGTTTTTGCACGATGTAGAAAAAGGGAGTTTGGATTAAGTAATCATGTGTAGAATGACTTGGGACGAGTTTTTGTTTTGTATGGATTCGCTATGTAGGGATCGTGTTTTCAGATTGGATTTTGATTTTATGGATTTTCGGATGAAGATGAGAGTTTCATTTCGCATGCTCGTTAATTTTGAACTTTTTGATTTTTTTTTTCTTTTTTTCGAGCTACTTGTTGTTTTGTTTGTTTGAGGACAAGCAAAGAGTTAAGTGTGGGGGAGTTTTTTATTGTGTTTTTGTGCTTATTTTTGTGTGTTTTATGTGCCTTAGTCGAGTCTTTTTAAGTTCGTTTTAGTGTCGATCGGTCCATTTTATTATTTTTTGTGTATTTTTGCTTTCCGTTTATGTTATTATGTTTTGCCGTATTTTCTCGTTCATTTTGGTGTTGATTAGGTCCATATTGAGAAAGCTTGAAAAGACGTGCCATTTTCAAGTCATTTCCGAGCTGCCCGAACCACTCGAACCTTTCCGAGCCATCCCGGGAGATTTTTGAGTTAAGACCCGCGATCATGCTTTCATGCCCAATTCGCGGCCCCAGTGTGATTTCGCAATGCTGCCAGGCCCAATTCGCGGCCCCAATGTGTTTTCGCGATGTTGCGCATTCATGTACAAATGCCAAGTCCACATTTCGCGACCCTAGTGCCATTTCGCTACGTTGCGCGTGCCTTTGCTAGGGCCAAGTCCATGTTTGGGACCCCAATGCATTTTGGCAACGTTGCGCGTGCCTATGCCCATGCCAAGTCCACAATTCGCGGCCCGAACCTCATTTCGCAACGTTGCACGTTCATAATTTCATTAAATTTGTGTGTTTCTAGTGTGTGTTTGTGGTGTACCTATAAATAGACATTGTGCTTTGTATTTTTGGATATCTCCCCTCATTTCCCAACTTTTAAGTTGGAAATCCTCTCTACTTTCTCTCTTTTATTTTTTTTTTATGCTTTGGTTGGAGATCCATGGCTCTACTTTTTTGGTGAAATTCCGGCAACTTTACTTTTATTCAAGATTCGAGTTTTACGCACTATTTTCGTCTACGCATGCGATAGGAGAGTAAGTACCATGCTTAGGGCTTACTACTTCGAGTTTCTTTTCGATTTTTGTGTTGATGCTCGATTTTTGGCCTTTGCTTTATTTTTATTGCTTGCTTTTGTGTGTTAGAATTCGATACGTGCTTATCTAGTAAAGATTTCGACTTTGTTCAAAGCGTGATGATTTAGTGTAGAAAGTTCGTGTAAGAATACCTAGGACCACTTTGCTCGCAAGTTTTCTCTTGTTTATTTTTCATTTTCTTGAGTCATGGGGATTCTGGTAGACCAAAGTTTCGATCTTTCTCTCTTAATTTTTATCTTGCATCATGTGCTTTCATTTGCTTAGCGTAATTTCGTGAAATCCAACCCCATCAAGCGAGTAGAATGTTTAGGACCTTGTTTTCGGTTATGTGACTTTGACGACTAGATAGTGAACGAAGATCCGAACAACCTTCTTTTGAGAACGACCCGAGTCGGGTAACTCGGTTACCACATGCCCAAAAATAGGGAAAGGTGTTAACGGTGGAGTAGAATTCTCGGATGAAGTTTAAGGCATCTTCTTGGGCTAGGCCCTAGCAAAGGCACGCGCAACGTTGCGAAATGGAACTGGGGTCACGAAATGTGGACTTGGCATTTGTAAAGGAACGTGCAACGTCGCGAAAACACATTGGGGCTGCGAATTGGGCCTGGCAGCATTGCGAAATCACATTGGGGCCGCGAATTGGGCATGACAGCATGATCGCGGGTCTTAACTCAAAAATCTCCCAGGATGGCTCGGAACGGTTCGAGTGGTACGGGCAGCTCGGAAATGACTTGAAATGGCACGTCTTCCCAAGCTTTCTCAATATGGACCTAGTCAACACCAAAATGAACGAGAAAATACGGCAAAACATAATAACATAAACGGAAAGCAGAAATACACAAAAAACAATAAAATGGATCAGTCGACACTAAAACGAACCTAAAAAGACTCAACTAAGGCACATAAAACACACAAAAATAAGCACAAAAACACAATAAACACTAGACTATATTGCTTTAAGTTTGAAATGTATTAAATGGAATAATCAATTTTGTGTCACATTTGTGCCTCAGCTTATAGTGGGAACTTGATAACTTGAGCAATTAGCTAATCGAAGACTTCGAGCAAAACGTTATGGTCATGAATGAATGAATGAATAATAATAATAATAATTTATTTATGTATGTGTTGGAATGTTAATTGTAAGTTGTTCCACATTGATTTTATAGGGCAAATGAGCCTAAGTGTATAAGCCTAGTGGTCTACTCCTCTCAGAACCAATTGGTTTTGGGATGAAACCTCACTAAGGTGCATCTAGGCTTATGGTGCACTTTATCTCGTGGGACCGCACTCTTTTCCCCCGATTCTAATATGGTATCAGAGCGGGTCTGTCTTAGGACCTGCAATGACTTTTTCTACCCGACCTACACTGGGCTTGGGCTTATGAAGGACTCACACGTGAGGGGGCATGTTGGAATATCACTTGTGAGTTGTCCCACATTGATTCTATATGATAAATGAGCTTAGTTTATAAGCCTAGTGGACTACTTCTCTCCTATAACCAATTGGTTTTGGGATGAAATCTCACTAATTAAGGTGCTTCGAAACTCACCCTCTTATAGTGCGTTTCATCTGGTGGAACCGCACTCCCTTCCCCTTGTTGTAACAGTATGCATGTATCTAAAGGTTTGTCCATAAAAAGAAGCATGATATTAACAAAGAATAGAATAAACGGAAGGGAAGGAAAATTCATTTTACCTAATTCCACAAGTATGGCTGTCTTTGCTGCATTGGCTCATCCATTACGTACTTAAGGTATGAAAGCGAAAGTCAAATCAATGAGAAAAAGAAAACACAAAAAGGTGACCCAATCAAGATTTTAATCCATAAGATGACAAAAAACCCACAAATATAAAATGCCTTCCCATCCCCTTGCAAACGTTTCAAACTCTTTCCTCTCTCATCTCATCTTTAACTATTCCGTCCAAAACAAAGGACAAACTAAAACAAACTAATTATCTTTGCTACCATACATATAAAACTTAAGTTGTCCAAAAAAAAAAAAAAAAAAAACACAAAGATGGTGGGAAAAAACAACTCGAGCCTTCCACCCGGTTTTAGATTTCACCCGACCGACGAGGAATTGATAATGTGTTATCTCCGATACCAAGCCACATCGAGGCCGTGCCCTTTTCCTATCATCCCAGAAGTCGATATCTATAAGTTCGATCCGTGGGAGTTGCCAGGTTAGTATGATGGATGTTACGTGCGTAATATTAGTCTTATATTTTCAATTCTTGTTTCACATACACAAATGCAATTATCTTAACACGTGTGTACTAAGGTTTGACTATTTTTGTCATACGCGTGTGTGGTATTGATTATAGATAAGGCTGAATTCGGAGAGAACGAATGGTATTTTTTCACTCCTCGAGACAGAAAGTACCCGAACGGCGTGCGCCCCAATAGGGCAGCCATCTCGGGTTATTGGAAAGCCACGGGCACGGATAAATCCATCTATAGTGGAGCAAAGTATGTGGGGATCAAGAAAGCCCTCGTCTTTTACAAGGGTCGGCCGCCAAAGGGCATCAAGACTGACTGGATCATGCACGAATATCGAATGAGTGAATCGAGGTCACAACCTTACAAGCAAAGTGGTTCCATGAGGGTATCCATATTATCCCTAATCCTCTTATCAATAAAATCTTTCCTCTTTATCTTTGTAATAGAACAAAATTCAATACACTCAAGTGGATGGTCTATTTTAACTAGTTTATACAATTAAATGAAACAAAACTACTAGTAAAAAGCTCTACCAAGAAAATTAGCCATACAAAGATTTATTTTAAGACTTTTAACTAACTTAATTATTGTGCTTTTGTGTTTTAGTTGGATGATTGGGTGCTTTGTAGAATCTACAAGAAGAAGAATTTGGCAAGAGCCACTCATGATGGACTAATACCAGTTGAAGACACACTTAAGGCTCAAATTGTGAAAACAAGTGATCAAAGTGCATTAATTGAACCACCACAACATAACAAATCCTTTCCAAGAATATCTTCCCTAACTCATCTATGGGAATTCGACTACATGGGCTCCATCTCGAATCTCCTGAATGACGCCTCTTACAACAACAACAACAACAACGCCCCTTTCGGCAATCAAGAAACGGTCATCGATAGCAACGGGACAATTAACTTTTCGGAGACTGAGAATAATGAGAACCAATTAGGGCAGCCTTCTATGAAGTCCCAAGTGGATCAAAAGCAAGGATTTGTGAGTCCAACGTATGACATGCAGTGAGAACAAATTAAGACTTAAAAAAAAAAAAATGTCATTGTCAAAATGAAGAAAATATACCGTTAGACTTTATCTGGTGACTTGTATCATAATGTTTATGGAAAAATGAATCCTCATCCTATTATTAATGATGCATATATATTTTTCTCGTTTAATTGTAAAATATAGCCAATATCTTGTATGTAATGGTAATAATAGTCACTATCTTTATGAATTGACAATAGTAGCCAATTAATTTTAATATTTTGAGGTTATTACCCATGTTCGACCAAATTCGACGGCTATTATTGCCACAGTGTAAAAGAATATCGGTTATATTTTACAATTTAACCGTCAAATTTGGCCGAATTTGGGTAATAACCCCAAAATTTAAAGGATTGTTGGCTACTATTGCAAATTCGTAATGATGGTGGCTACTATTGCCAATGCGTACAAGATATTGACTATATTTTGTAATTTAACATATTTTCCTAGTTTATATAGAAGGGTTTGCAGTAGTTTTGCTATTGTGCCATCCATATTTATTCCTATCAGAATATAATTTGTGAGTTGTCTCACATCGTTTATATAGTGAAAAAAAAATATAATTTATAAATCTAGTGGGCTACTCTTCCTTCCACCAATTGGTTTGGGATAGAACCTCACTTGAGCTTCATCCGGGCTTTCTCTCTCATGGTCCCACGCACCCGTTTTGCCCCCTCTTTCTTGCAATTCCCAAATAATTTATTTGCCCCCCCCC
>CACSLK010027752.1:18659264-18672619 GCA_902706635.1 Striga hermonthica | reverse complement strand
CCCCCCCCTCCCGTTTCTTACAATTTCGAAATAATTTATTAACACATGTCTTATAATAAATACACTATAAACATATGTGAATATGGATGAATTTATAAGAAAACAATATGATTTGCTTATTGGGATTTGTGATTGTTGGTTGATGCTACAAAAGCAGTTTGTAAAATTTGGTTGTGTGGGGGCTCTTCCAGTATATGGATCAAATCAAATTAATTAGATACTTTCAATTTGTGCTATATAAAATTACACGCGCGATAGTTGTTATTCTTATCCTTTGACACGAATCGAACAATGACTGTTGTGCTTTAAGAACATGAAAAAGTTGGAATAAGTTAAAAATCCAACATGTGCCGCCATTTACAAAAATACAAACTTAATTGTGTATATTAAAAAGGCTTTTAGGTACTTTATGATTCTGACTTATTCAACCCATGCTAACCTGATAAGATGTGGCTGCAGATGTATTATTCAATAAGGACAAAACTAGTGAAATGGGGTAGCCCATAATTATTGGATATTGTTTTACTTTGGCTAAGGTTTTTATATGGAAAAGATAATAATAAAAGAATTATTTTTAATGTGAAGTAATATAATAATAATAATAATAATAATAATAATTAATAATAATAATAACAACAATAAAAATAATTAAATGGTGTGGTGAGGAAATCTTAAAATAATAATAGTGATTATCCAAGTTGAGGATCACTGACAACTGGAAAACCCCGATCGTTCGAGTAAAACTGATGACTTATAAAACAAGGACCGTGAGAAGTTCCAACGTGAGCACCCACGCACTCATGTCAATTATCAAATTTAGAAAGTATAGTAATTAACCCTTAGAATATTCAAATAGATAGAGAAAGAAAGAGTTTTACCCTACTTAACCGCCTTATATAGGGAGGTGGTTATTGTATTTCTCAAGTACTTTATCATTTTCTTGTTGACTCAAATCCTTATCTCTTGCTCAAGATTTGTTCTTATCTGATTGTGTTCACACTTATTCATATTTAACTACGATCACACTATAGTATCATGTCCACATGTCCCTTCTTGCGTAGGTCCTCCTACTGAGGTTGTTAAACGTTGTGCTACTTCTCCATGTCAGGACAAAGAGTGACATCTCATTAGCTTGTTGGACAAGAAGGAAACGTGCATGAGAAAGAACCAATCAGCCCTCGGTTACTGTGGCCCCATGCACATGTCTCAGGATCGTAACACGTGTGATGATCTACTGGCTGAGAGTGTTGTGAGCTGAGGGTTTACTTGTCTTGTCAAAATATATTCCCTTTGTAAAACCTAGCAGCTGTAACTTACCATTTCTATGAAACAAGAAGCAATTATGTCGATTTACTCTACACATGCTAGCTGCGTTTTGTTCACTTTGCTTTCATGGTATCAGAGCGGGTGTGACAACCCGTGACTGATCCATTTGCAGCAAACCAACAAGATCCTTAATAATCCATGGCAGGCATGAGTCATTCAAGTATTGGATCTGGCCATGAAATTCAAAATCCTTCACCTCCATCCAAACACCCCTCATTTTTCCTCAAAGCCAGTTAATCACCACAAAACTCGATGAAGGAAACTTTCTGATCTGGAAACAACAAGTGTTGACCACCATTAGAGGTTATGGTCTTGAAAGGTTTATTAGTGAAGATGCTGCACCACCATCTCAATATGTCCTGAACCAGATACACAACAACATGTGATAAATTCATATTTTGCTTTTTGGCAAAGGCAAGATCAACTTCTTGCATCTTGGTTGTTATCTTCCTTGAGTGAAACCGTGTTGATCCAAACTGTTGGCCTTAATACCGCAAGAGAGATTTGGAAGTCTCTTGAAACAAATTTCTCCAGTCAAACCACAGCCAAACTGATGAAATACAAGATGCAACTTCAAGGCCTTAAGAAGAACAATCCCAACATGTCTCAATATCTGAATCAAATGAAGACTTCCTTTGATTATCTGGCTTCAGCAGGACAACCTGTTCTTGAAAGAGACAAGATCATTCATATTCTAAGTGGCATGGGAACTGAGTATGACTCAGTGATGGTTTCAATGACATCCAGATTGGAGCCATATACAGTCACAGAGGTGCAAGCTCTCTTGTTGAGCTATGAGGCAAGTCTAGAGCTCAACAATAAACTTCTACCAAGTGCCTACATTGAAGGATCTCAACCATCAGTCAATTCCACAACTCAGTTTCAACAAAGGAGGAACAACCCAAATGAACAAGGTAGAGGAAGATTCAGAGGCTTCTCTAACAATAGGGGTGGCACAGTTGGTGGTAGAAGAAATAGAGAAAGATGTGGCAGATTCCAAGACAATAGGCCAGTGTGTCAAGTTCGCAAAATTTCAGGTCACACTAGAGATCGATGTTGGTATAGATATGACCAAAATTACACTCCACAACAGCAACAAAACAATAGCAACAACAACAGCTCCTTTGGAAATAGAAACCCTTCACTTAATCTCACTCAATATGCTGGTTCTAGTGCTGCATCATACTATGGAAATGAGAGCATATGGTATCCTGATTCTGGTGCTTCAGTGCATGTTACTAATGAGCTTGGAAATATGAGCATTGCTTCTAAGTACAATGGGCAAAATTAACTTCAGATTGGCAATGGAACAGGAGTTCCCATCATTCACATTGGTAACACTTTTCTCAAGCCTTTAAATAGTAGTAAAGCCTTTCTTCTAAAGGAACTGTTGTATGTACCCTGCATAACTAAGAATTTAATCAGTGTGTCCAAATTTACCTTTGATAATAATGTGTATTTTGAGTTCCATCATTCCTCTTGTCTTGTTAAGGATCAAACAACTCAAGCCACTCTTCTAAAAGGGACAGTTAGAGATGGACTATACTTCTTCAATCTTCAACCAGCTACAAGTTTGCAGCCCTCACTCAATGGAGTTTCCCCAAGTCCAAATCAGTTTTCAGTTAATTCAGTTTCCCTAAATAAGACCCCTAGTCTTGATTTATGGCATCAAAGGCTAGGACATGCCAGCTTAGATACTGTTGAAAAGGCCTTGAAGGCATGTAATCACTCTTATTATGTTAATGAAAATTCAAGTTTATGTGTTTCTTGTTCAGTGTCTAAGAGTCACAAATTGCCTTTTGTTTCTTCTGATACTGTTTATAATCATCCTCTTGATTTGATTCACACTGATTTGTGGAGTCCTGCACCAGTTAAATCAACAAATGGCTATATATATTATGTGGTGTTTGGTGATCACTTTAGTAGATTTTCTTGGCTTTACTTACTCAAGGCTAAAAATGAGGTGCATGCAACTTTTGTCCACTTTAAGAATCTTGCAGAGAACCAATTAAATTGAAAAATCAAAAGGGTTCAATAAAATGGTGGCACGAATTCAAAACTCTCACTAAAGTCTTTCAAGAGTGTGGCATAGAGAACAAAATTTCCTGTCCCTACACCCCTCAGCAAAATGGTGTGGCTGAGAGGAAGCACAGACATCTTATGGAAATGGGGTTATCTTTGCTGCATCACTCCAAACATCCACCAAGATTTTGGGATGATACATTTGTTACAGCTTGCTATACCATAAGTAGAATACCAACAAAGGGCCTGACTTATATTTCTCCCTTTTGTATAAGAAGAAACCAAATTACAACCTCATAAAAGTCTTTTGGGTGCTTGTGTTTTACTCATACCAGACCCGTCAATAAACACAAGCTGCAGTTCAGATCAAAACCTAGTGTTTTTCTGGGGTACAGTCCTTACTACAAAGGATTCAAGGTTATGCTACCTTCAAGAAAAGTGATAGTAACAAGGAATATTGTATTTGATGAGGGTATTTTTCCATATCAAGAGGCAACAGAAAACAAGGAAAAGAACAATACTACTCATCACTTGGGAGCTCCTATAATTGATATATTCATTGAACCTAATGATAAGGAGGATTGTGATAAGAATTGTCAACAAGAATTTCCTTCATCAGCTGGAAGGGCTGTGACACCTCAAAGTGATAGAAAAAGTGCATCCAGATCAGAAAATAACAGCTACTCTACTATTCCTTTGGTAGTTGATCTCCCTATTTCAATCACTCAACCAGACTCCTCAGCTAGCACTCAAGGCCAACAACCTCAGAATGTTCACCCAATGGTTATAAGATCCAAAGTTGGGGTTTACAAGCCCAAGATCTACAGTCTTCAAGTTCAAGACAAGGAACCCAACTCAGCTGAGAAAGCTTTAGAAAATGACAAGTGGAAAAAGGCCATGAAGGATGAGTACAATGCCTTGATCAAGTATAAAACTTGGACTTTAACTACATTACCAGAAGGAAAGAATCTAGTTGGGAACAAATGGGTTTTTAAGTTAAAGAGAAATTCAAATGGTAGTGTTTCAAGGTACAAGGCCAGACTTGTGGCACAAGGTTTTTCACAGGCACCAGGTTTTGACTTCACAAATACCTTTATCCATGTGGTAAAGTCTACAACTATCAGAGTTTTCCTCACTATAGCAATCAACCATTCATGGCCCATCATGCATTTAGATGTGGATAATGCAGTTCTGAATGGTGATCTGCAAGAAGACATTAATATGAGACAACCCTATGGATTTGAAGAGGGTGATGGAAATAAAGTTTCCAAGCTTTCTAAGGCCCTCTATGGATAAAACAAGCTTCAAGGGCGTGGTTTACCAAGGTAAGATCAGTTCTAATGGAGATGAACTTCAGGAACTCAAGAGCAGACACATCCTTATTTATCTTAAATGAAAAAGGGATGATGGCATACTTATTGATCTATGTAGATGATATTCTTATGACTGGAAGTTGTCCTCAAACAATTAAAGAGGTGATAAATAAACTGAAATGCAGCTTCCCCTTAAAGAACTTGGGAGAAGTAAAACATTTTCTTGGAATTGAGTTGAATAGAACGTCAGAGGGAGTTCATCTCAGTCAAGGCAACTATATAAATCAGCTTCTTCAGAGAATTAACATGGAAGGTGCAAAGGGGTGTCCAACTCCTATGGTTTCCTCTCTTCGTCTTTCAAAATTTGATGGTGATCCAGTGATAGATGCTACATTATACAGGAGAGTTGTAGGGGCCTTACAGTATGCAACCAGCACAAGGCCTGAAATCAACTTTTCAGTTAATAAGGTGAGTCAGTTCATGTCATCTCATTTGTCAAACCATTGGAAGGCTGTAAAGAGGATTTTAAGATATCTAGCTGGCACCAAAGATTATGGTTTACACTTTATAAGATCAGATCATTTGAACCTCAATATATTTTCTGACTCAGAATGTGCTGGTGATTGTGATGTCAGAAGGTCTATGACTAGTTCATGTATGTACCTTGGAGGTAATCTCATATCTTGGTCAGCCAAAAAGCAGAATTCAGTTTCCAGGTCAAGCACAGAGTCAGAGTACAAAAGCTTGGCTCATAATGTTGCAGAGATAAGCTGGTTGCAATCATTACTTGGAGAATTTAATATTAAAGGTATAAGTGTTCCTAATGTGTGGGTTGATAACCTTAGCACCATTTACCTAGCAACAAATCCCGTTTTGCATGCCAGAACAAAACATATTGAGCTTGACATTCATTTTGTGTGAGATAAAGTGGAGGCAAAGAGCATCACAGTTAATCACATAACCAATGACAAAGCCCTTGTGATATAGGATATTATACCCACAAGGCTAAACTAGTCTACCGTACCGGTCGAAGAGGTTGTACCGTGAGGAAGCCGAGCTAAGTAGCGGAAAGATCAACCAGTCAAACAGTCGACCAGTCAAACAGTCAAGCAGCCAAGCAGTCGAGCAGTCGAGTCGAACTCAATAGATCGATCACTTTATGGGTTGGCAGTATTCTGGAGATCGACCTAGTCACAGGCACGTTTAAGAGCCTCTAACCGAATTTCAGGGGAATACTCAGAGGGATAATCATCCCATGTGCAGAGGACATGTGGCGAGAATGCATTGGTTGACAGCGACAACCACCTCTGACAACTCCCAAGGCCACCTCTGACATGCGCGCAGTGTGTTAGAGTACGGACGGGCAGCTGGGGGCAGCCAGCTCATCAAGTCCGGGTAGCCCTTAGGTCAGGTATCTCACCCCTATATAAAGGAGGGTGAGTCTTTCGTCCTTAACACGATTTCCATTATTCAACTCAAGTATACTCATACACATACTTACTTAAGTATCGGAGGCTCTTCACCGGAGAAACCCCCGGTGTGAGAGTTATTTGCAGGTTTCTGGCGTTCTATCGGCGAGGACAAGAAGCAATCTACCTCAAACCGGGCCAGGACGCTCACACTTGCATTATTGGCGCCGTCTGTGGGGATTTTGTTAGAAAAGTTGTGTTTGAAGCTCAGCTATAGCGGACGAAATTCCCAGAACCAATTTGCAGTCGACGTTCGATGACGCTTGGACGACGACCAGACCGTTGGGGCAAGGCCCTTCTCCGGGTTTCTCTGACCCTTCACAGATGCCGGTTACTCCTACGCCTGTCCTTCAAGGTGTGGGAGCATCGATGGCGGTTCCCGGAGGAGAAGTGAGCTCCAGTCGTGCCCAGGAAGCTCGAGCAGCAGCCGCGGTGGAGATGCTGCCGCCGCCGCATCAAAACCCAGCAGGTACGCAACCAGGAGGACCGACGGTGCAAGGAGGAACACCACCGTCGGCGGGTGTGCAAGTCCCTGGTCAGCAGATGGTGGCGATGACCAGGGAGGAGATGCAGAGGATGGTGACGGCCGCGGCGGCACAATCGGTCCAGCAAGCACAAACCATACATCTCAGGCTACGACTGCACCGACCACAGTGGTAGGAGGCCAGGAGGAGGATGTGTCCAGCTATGGAGGTGGAGGAGATGTGAGGGATCGTGCGATGGAGAGAATGGTGGAGCAATTGCGCCAGTTGCAGGACAAGGTCGAAGGAAGGCCGGAAATGAGAGCCCGAGGACATCTTTTCTCGAGGGAGATTCTTACGGCACCCTTGCCGAACAATTTTCGAGAGACCAACTTGGTGTTTGATGGGTCACTTGATCCGTCGAGGCATGTGAGGACTTTCGAAAATATGGTTGTGTTGCATGGGTATTCTGATTCTGTGTGTTGCAGGGCCTTCTTATCGACCTTGCGGGGAGGGGTGCTCGATTGGTTCCACCAGCTGTCCCCGGGGTCGATTGCCGATTTCGAGGATTTTGCTAGAAAACTCACCAATCAATACTCGAGCGCGGTGGCTCAATAGAAGACGTATTTGACCCTGATGGCGATGAAGCAGAGAGAGAAGGAGTCACTGAGGAAGTATGTTGCTCGATATAATCAAACATGTTTTGAGGTACACTCGGCGTCCGATAAAATGAAAGCAGGTGGATTGATAAGGAGTCTTCGAGCGGGGCCATGCCGAACTTCGCTGGCAAAGACCCGTGCTCGATCTTACGAGGATGTGTTGAAGAGGTGTAGGAAGTATATCAATCTAGAAGAAATGGAGGTAAAGTTTGCCAAGTTGGAGGGAGCTGCTCAACCAGAGCCAAAGAAGGGGAAGAGCCAACCAAGAGGAAGGTCACCAGGAGGTGTTCGCCCAGGTGGGGTGGACCAAAAGGGGGATCGCCCAGGAGAGATGGGCGAGATTCAAAACAAGCGAAGCGGGATGATCGGTGGCAGGGGAGGCCACTGTTATTTGAGAGGCAGAGGTACCATAATTTCACGCGCCCTTAAGGAAAGATATGGGGGATGTGCTCGAGGTGATGGAGCAGAAGATGGCGAGTGAGTATGTGACCTGGCCGAAGACGAGGTTTACGGGCCCAACTCGACCTAGGTCGGATATTTATTGTCGGTTTCATAAAGATTATTGCAATACCACGGAGAATTGTAGGCATTTGAAGGATGAAATCAAGCGATTGACTCGGGCAGGACACTTGAAGGAGTTTGTTTATCATGATAGGGCGAATGGAAGAGGAAGGAGGGGGTGTCGAGAGGATTCGGAGGAGATGAGTGATCGAGATGAAGAGGGGGATGATGAGCCGAGGTGAGAAAGAGATGGTCGAGGGAAGAAGCAAATGAGGGGAGGTGGAGATAACGGAGGCCAAGGAGGAGAGGCACCTGTGAAAAGGGGGACGATTTATATGATTTCAAGAGGACCAACAGATGGCGACTCGAACAACGCCAGGAAGGAGCATGTCCGGGCCGTGAAAAGAAAGAGGGAGGAGGTTGGAATTACTGCTCGCATGCTGGAGATAAGTTTTAAGGCGGAGAATGCTGAGGGAGTAGTGTTGCCACATAATGATGCCTTGGTGATTACAGTGGAGGTGGCAGGTTGATGTGAAGAGGGTATTTATCGATACGGGGAGCTCGGTGGATGTAATGTTCTATGATTGTTTTGTGCAGAACAACAAGGAGCTGGATATGGAGTTGAAGCCGGTGGCCACAGCTCTTTACAGTTTTAACGGAGGAGAAGTAATGCCAATGGGTGAAGTTAGTTTGCCGGTGGTGTTAGGGTCAGGAGTGACGAGGAATGTGCGGATAGTGAGATTTGTGGTCGTGGGGGTTGAATCATCTTATAACATCATTATGGGGAGGACGAGCTTGAATGCATTACAGGCGGTCGTGTCGACGTACCATATGACGATCAAGTATCCAGTGGGCGAAAACATTGGCGAGATCGCAGGGGATCGACTTACCTCGAGGAGTTGTTATCAGACGATGGTGAATAACAACAAGCAGCTGGCAAAGAGGCAGGCTAAGCCGAAAGAGGAAGAGACTAATCGACCGGGTGGGTCGAGATCAAAGGAGGATAGGCAGAGAGCGGAGAAGGGTAAGGAGAAGGCGGATATCCAAACAGGTGGAAAATTTGAGGAGATTCAAATGGTCGAAGGGTATGAGGAGAGAATGTTTAGGATTGGGAAGGAGCTGGAGGAGCAAATCAGGTCGAGGTTGATTAGTTTGGTGAGGGAATTTGCGGATATTTTTGCCTACACGGCGGAGGAGTTCACAGGGATAAGTGCGGAGGTGATTGAGCACCGTCTAAACATCGACCTCAGTGTGAGGCCGGTGAAGCAGAAAAGAAGGCACCATGGAGCGGAGATGGCTAAAATTATCGAGCAGGAAGTCGAGAAGTTGTTGGGAGCGGGACATATCAAGGAGATTCAATTCCCTGAATGGTTATCAAATACGGTTATGGTGTCGAAGGCCGAAGGGAAATGGCGAATGTGCATTGGTTTCCGTGATCTGAATAAAGCATGTCCGAAGGATTTATACCCGCTTCATTGGATAGACCAGCTGGTCGATTCAACTGTTGGATGTGAATTGCTGAGCTTGATGGATGCCTCCCAAGAATACCATCAAATTCCCTTGGCAAGAGAGGACAGAAAGAGGGTGTTATCATCAGACTCGGTAAAGCATAATTAAGGACCTTAACCGTACCATAAGCAAAGTTGACTCGAACACCGAAGTAACTCAAAGTCATCCCGGTTCACACAGTAAACGAGTACGACCTTAGAATACCGAAGTGATCCCTACCCGCCGAGATCATTCCAAACCGAGGTTAATATGAATCGAGGTCGTCATCTCCGAAAGCAGGTGACAAGGCGCCTACACGCCCCTCTCACAATCTACGAGATTTATCATCATTCACGTAGGGCCCACTGATCTGGCCGCCCATCAAAGTAGTCTTTTCTAAAAAGTAATACACGGATCCCAATGTATGTATCAAAAAGTTACTATAAATAGCCAGCTAGTGATACCTGTACGGGATTCGATTCCGGACCCAAATATACAACATTTACAATGCAACACGTAACAGCCCACAGAGGCTTTTCACCTCGGTCCACCTCGGACCGGGGCCACTGTTGAGTTTTTCTTGCATGATTTATGTTCAAACCACTCGTAATTATCATATACATCCCTTATTAAATCGTTGTTAAGAATCATACGACAACAGTTTGGCGCTAGAGGAAGGGTCTCATAAGTGATTTGAGGTTACTATCCGACTCGTGTTTAAGCGATCCACATCAGCTATACCCATCATGTCGCATTCTGATCATCGTGGCCATACTTCACGAGATGGCCACAGTCGCAGTGCTGCACAATCTACCCGACGACCAGTCGTAGCCCCCCATATAACGGATTACGTTGTTCTATTCCAAAATCCAGAGTTCGCACGTGGGTTCACTACCTTGATGGCTCAAACGATCCCTGGAGCTTCAACGATTGCCCCAGGACATTCCATAATACCCACAACACCTGCAAATCCGCAGAATCCACCAGCACGGCAAGACGGCGGAAGGACCACATCTCACGCCACGTCTCAACCCCGTAGTCGAGCGTCGCAGCTGCCTCCGGAACAAACTGCGCGTCGCACCGACATCGGACGCAATCCCCTTGTACTTCCTCATGAAGAAACTGCCGAAAGTCAGTCTGGTCATTCACGACGATCACCGCCTCATGCATGACACCGAATCCCTTCTAACCCGGCGCAGACCGACCTTCGGCAACACATTGAAAGGAATCGGGCTCGTCAAGAATCATCCGAACTTGAAACATTACGACGAAGAATTGCCGAACTGGAAAGTCGGCAACGAGTACCCGAAGACCCCCCTCGGCGGGCCTCAACTTCGGCACAAGTATAACTGGAAGCCGACTCCCCTCTCACACCGGAACTCACTTCGGAACCTGTACCTGGGAAAGTTAAAGTCCCTCAAATTGGGTTATATGATGGAACTTCAGACCCCGACTCACACCTCGGTCACTATACTTCGTGGATGGATCTGCATGGGGCCTCAGACGCACTTCGATGCCGTATGTTTTCTCTCACGCTGGGGCCTCGGGCCCAAAAGTGGTACCATTCTCTTCCCCCTCACTCTATTTGGAAGTGGCAACAATTGAGGTCGGCTTTCCGATCTCATTTCATCGGGGCCCAAGTCTGTCTAATTCCAAAAGAATCTCTCGCAAATGTAACACAAAAAGACGATGAAAGTGTCAAGGATTACATCGCTCGGTTTAACGACCGAGTTCAGAATATGGACCTTGTCATCCTGAAACCCTGCTTGTCATGGCTATTGCTGGGCTGAAACCGAACTCGATTTTCCGCTGGACATTGTGTCAAAATAAACCAAAGACCTTTCAAGAATTTCTTACTCGAGCTCAGCAACACATCATAGCCGAGGAAGCCATGTTGGTCCCCGACTTTAATTTTAACCCGAAGTCATCTAAGGCGGGAACCGACGAGAAGAAGAAAAATAAGTTTTTTGAAAAGCAGAACCAGACCCAGTTCAGAGGGCCTCCCCGGGGAGATCCCAACGATCCTGAAGTACGAGCAGCCCGAAAACAGTATGCCACCGATGTAAAATCCGGTTATCAGACCGTATATTCAACTGGGGCTGCCACCATATACGAAGAAATCAAAGGAAAAGGTATTTTACCGGATCCCAAGCCACTTCGGATGCCCGAAGAGAAGTTGGACAAATCCCGATATTGCGATTATCACAAATCGCCAGGACACAATACTGACGAGTGCTTAAGCCTATTAGCTGCTTTGTTGCGTTTAATCGGTCATCCACAGCTCAAAAAGTTCTATCGTAACACCGATCCTCAGAAACGGGGCCCAGGGCGTCCAATGGAATCTTATGATGATGACGACGAGGAGGACAGCGGTGCTATACCGAAGCGTATCCGGCAAGGAGACAAGGAAATATTCATGTTCACTTCGGAAGTGCTCGATTCCAATTCAACTGGAACCTCTCGAAGATGCAAGCGAAGCAGATCTCCTAGCCCGATGCAAATAACTCTCCACCGCGTCAATACTAACAACACTCGGAGTACGTTATCCCGTCAACAAGTCAAAGCTTACGCTCGACAAGCGTACAATTCCAGTAAACAAGTGTACACTACCGATCTAAGAGACGTCCTCAATAACAGGAATTATCCCATAACTTTTAATATGGAGGACGCAAATCATTTCGCACACCCTCATTCTGACGCACTTGTTATTACTGTTCCTATATGCGAAATCCCTGTACATCGCGTAATGGTCGACACTGGGGCCTACTCGAGCATTTTGATGTTAAAAGCCTTTGACAAAATGGGTCTCGATCCCGCTGACATCCGACCTTGTAACGACCAAATACAGGGGTTTAATGGCAGCATTTCAAAGCCCATCGGCGAGATCACCTTACCTGTCAGATTTGGCACTTCGGAGAACGTCACCAAACTTGTCATGGAAACATTCAAAATTCTTGACATCAACAACGAATATAACGCCATCATCGGCAGAACAGCTTTGTACGAGCTTCGAGCTGCGGTTTCGATCTTTCACTACGCACTGAAGTTCCCAACTACACGAGGAGAAGGGACTCATTTCGGAGACCAACGGGAAGCTCGAGAACTTGTTACATTCGTACCATCCGGCGGAGTTCATTCCATCACTTCGGGGAACGATGACAATCCCCCACAACGAAACACCTCGGATGATTTGATTTTCGAAGAACCTAATTACAAAACCGTTGTTCCTCCCACCTCGGACCCTTTATCTGAAGACCGAGGTAGGCGGCCAGGAAAGGAACCACTCCTCGAAGAAGACGAGTTGGACCCAAGGGCCCAATTCAAGGAAAAAAGCCAAAATGATCGAGCCGAACCTGGAGAAGAAGTAGAACTGATATATTTTGATGAACCGATTTTCCATAAATCATTGCGCATTGGAAGTCATCTTCAAGAGCCTCTCCGGTCAGAACTCATTTCGTTTCTCAAACAAAATTCAGACATGTTTGCTTGGAAACACGAAGACATGAAGGGCATCGACCCCAGAATCGCTAGTCACAAGTTGAACCTCGACCGAACTGTTCGACCTATTGTTCAAAAATGAAAGAAACTGGGGTCGGATCGTCAGAAAGCATTGGAAGAGGAAGTTAAGAAACTCATCGACAACAAGTTCATTAAAGAGGCCAAATATCCGACATGGGTCTCAAACCCTGTTCTCGTCAAGAAAAGTAACGGTCTATGGAGGCTGTGTATCGACTTTTCCGATTTGAACAAGGCATGCCCGAAAGACAGCTACCCGCTCCCGCACATAGATTATATGGTGATACCACATCGGGACACGAGTTAATGAGCTTCATGGACGCATACTCTGGGTATAATCAAATCCCTATGGATCCTGAAGACTTGGAACACACCTCGTTTTATTCAGCTAGGGGCCTATATTGTTATACCATGATGCCGTTCGGAATAAAAAATGCTGGAGCCACTTATCAGCATCTTGTTAACAAGATGTTTTCCAGTTTAATCGGTCATACCATGGAAGTTTACGTAGATGATATGCTCGTCAAGTCGGTGCACGCCTCTGTGTTGGAACCCACAAGGATCTCGATATGCACAAATCACAGACAAACATTCAACATA
>CACSLK010027752.1:18633343-18659164 GCA_902706635.1 Striga hermonthica | reverse complement strand
TCAAGGAATAACAAGTGTAATATCCACTAAAGCTAAGCTTAAGTATATAACACGAACACTCTGATCATATAATACACCTCCAGGACATGTTCAGTATTCTCCGATCTTATTCTATGGTCTTGAATCCCAAGAAGTGCACCTTCGGAGTTGAATTTGGAAAATTTCTGGGCTATATGGTCAGCCAACGTGGAATTGAAGCCAACCCGGCCAAGATAAGAGCCATTCAAAATCTAACTCCCCCAACCTCGGTCAAAGGTGTTCAGGCCCTAACCGGCCGACTTGCAGCACTTAACCGATTCATCTCCAAATCCACAGATCGGTGTAAACCTTTTTTCGAAGCAATCAAGAAAGGAAAGCGTTTTGAATGGACCGAGGAATGTCAACTAGCCCTCATCAGCATCAAGGAAACACTCACCTCTCCACCAACCTTACAAAAACCAAAACCCGATGAGATGTTGTTTTTATACCTCGGAGTCAGCGATTCAGCCATCAGCGCCGTTTTAGTACGTGAAGAAGGACTGTTACAGTCACCGATCTATTATGTCAGTAAGGCACTACATGATGCCGAGTTGCGTTATCCCCCGATGGAAAAATTGGCGTTTGCACTCGTTATCGCTGCTCGGAAATTGCGGCCTTATTTCCAAGAACATTCTATATCTGTCCGCACTTCATATCCACTACGACAAGTCCTGCACCGACCTGATACTTCGGGTCGTATGATAAAGTGGGCAATTGAACTCGGACAATTTGACATCCACTATCAACCGAGGACCGCGATCAAGGCACAGGCTTTATCTGATTTCATCGCTGAATTCACCCCGGCCATAGAAGTTCATCACAACAACCAGCCGTGGGTTCTGTATATCGACGGTTCTTTGACAGCAAACTGAGCGGGTGCGGGAATAGTCTTGTCGAACCCAGACAATCAACTGTTTTGCCATTCTGTGAAATTCCTCTTCCCTGCAACCAACAATGAAGCCGAATATGAAGCCTTACTATCCGGATTGACTTTGGCTGAATCTATGAACGTGAAACAATTGAAAGTCTTTTCAGACTCTCAGCTCCTCGTCAACCAAATTAATGGCTCATACGAAGTCAGAGAACCTCGGCTAACCCCATATCTGTCTCTGGCAAAAAAGAAGTTATCAAAGTTCGCTGCCGAGGTAGAGCACATTCCACGAACCCTCAATGTTCAATCAGACGCTCTATCTCGATTAGCCTCAAGTACCGGGATGGAGAGCATGGAGTATGTCCAAGTCGGACAGCAAGAACAACCATCAACCTATCTTCTCGAGGTCGCCGTTTTAGACCCCGCAACATCGCAAAAACCTCCGACTTGGATGGATCCTATCATTCAATATTTAGAAACCAGGGTCTTACCAGCAAACCCTATGGAAGCTCGGGCACTTCGGATCCGAGCAGCACGATACACACTGGATAACAGAATTTTATTCAAAAGAGAATACTCCATCCCGCTGTTAAGATGCGTAAATGAACTAGACTCGCAGTATATCCTTGAAGAAGTCCATGAAGGAGTTTGCGGGAGTCACCCCGGTGCGCAGGCCTTATCCTACAAAGTCTTGCGACAGGGTTATTACTGGCCGACCTTAAAAACCGACGCCGCCGCGTGGGTTCGCAAATGTCCGAAATGCCAAATATTCGCACCCAACGTCCACAATCTCCCGTAGAGCTCAAATCAATCTACAGTCCATGGCCTTTCGCCCAATGGGGAATCGATCTCATAGGTCCCCTGCCAACCGGGAAAGGAGGCGTCCGATTTGCCATCGTAGCAGTTGATTATTTCACTAAGTGGGCCGAAGCCGAACCGTTAGCCACAATCACCGAACAGAAAGTCATTGACTTTGTGTGGAAATCAATCATCTGCCGCTTCGGAGTACCGAACTCCATCATTACCGACAACGGTAGACAGTTTGAAGGCAAGCGACTTGAGTCCCTGTGCGAAGAATATAACATCAAGCACTTCTTCTCCTCACCTATCACCCACAGTCCAACGATCAAGTTGAAGCTGTGAACAAGCTCATAAAAAATGGCCTCAAAGTCCGACTTGACGCTGCCAAAGGAGCTTGGCCTGAGGAATTTCCACACGTTTTATGGGCATATCGGACAACTACCCGAACTTCCACCGGCGAGACCCCGTTCTCACTCACTTACGGATCAGAAGCCGTAGTCCCAGTCGAACTCGGTGAACCCACTTACCGAATTCAACATTTTACCGAAGAGTCCAACTCGGATAACCTGAAAGCCAATCTGGACTTGCTTGAAGAACATCGTATCCGTGCCGAGCTCAAAAATGTTGCTTATAAACATCACAGTGAAAGATACGTTAATTCCAAATTCAAGCCGCGTACATTCCGAGTTGGAGATCTAGTTCTCAAACGCGTGATGGGGGCCGACCCCGGCCCACTCAAACCGAGGTGGGAAGGACCCTTTCAAATTGTTGAAGTCCTACTGTTTGTAATATTTTTGTTGTATTTTTCGTTATATTTTTGTTCTTCTTTTCCCTTTATTTTTCCTCGTTTTAAGTCATTTTGTGAGTTTTTAGTTCGTTTTGTGTTTTATTATGTGTTTTGTTCCATTTTGGTTTTCTTTATGTTTTTCGTGTGTTTTTTCCGTTTTTCTTCTTGTTTTTCGTGTGCAGGTCGGAGGCATCGTGAGGTAATGACATGGATCGGGCAATCATGGTTATGTAGATGGACTCATTGGCTACACATAGGAAAAAACGGAATTTGGTTTCGAGTTCGGGTGAATCTGGACGGAATCAAAATGCGAAGCCGCGCAAGTTACCGACCCTTTAAAGGTTAGAAATTCCACATAATTTGTACTCTGAGCAATAGTGTGGTTTTCAATCATCATTGGATAGAGGGGTTCGTTAGCGACGCGTAGGAAAAAACGGAACTAAATTCCGAGTTCGGATGAGCTCAAACGAGACAAAAACGCAAAGTTGCGCAAAGCTGCCAATGTCGCGAGTTAAAAACTGCTGAAACATCATTTTCTAGCCTATTTCATGGTGGTTGAGAGTGGGGGAAGCTTGGTTGAGAGTAGGGGAAGTTTGAGACCGAATTTTCAGCTTAAAAACATGCTAATATTGCTAAGGAAGTTGAACTACTCACCCTCTTCAAGTCTCTATATGTATCTATCATCTTTTATCATCCAAATCATCATTTTTCCACCATCTTTCACCCATGCAAGTTTGAGTAAGAAGAGGGGTTCTTACCCTCTTCATTTTTTCTTTTTCTTTTTATTTTTCTTTTCTTATTGTATGTTGTATTTGGAGAAGCTTGTATATGGATTCGACATTTGAAGATTGTTATGTAAGTTTACTTTCTCTTTAAATTAATTCATGCATAATGGTTAATTTAGGAGAAATATTTTGTTGTGTTGAATTTATTATATGTAGCTAATCTTTTAGCTAGGGGTAGGGGATAATCATTCCGGTTTAAGCTCATTTATACGCATGTCGATAATTCAATCTAGACGAGTTGTTTTAATTATGAATTGATAAATTAAGCTTGGGAAACTTTTATAACCTAAGAGTGACACTTAGGTTAATTTTATGATATAATCAAAGAGTGACACTTTGATTTGTGCTTGATATTGATTTTTTAAGTTAAAGTTTATTAATTTTGTGAATTGCAACTTGTAGAACCGAGAGGGGAGGAGTTGTAAAAATAATCGATTTCATAACCGAGAGGGGAGAAATTGATAGAACTTGGCTCGTTTAGAGTAGACATGTTCGGAGACGTATTGTCTATGTGTTATTTGTTTCGTTAATTTGCTCGTTTATGTTTTTTCATATATTACGAGAGTTAGTATGGTTGAACCGCTAAATGAGTTAATTAGTCGAGCCTTTTAACGAGTTATTGATTTTCGTTGAATGAGTGTAAAACCGGAAGCGATTTATTCTCGATTCCTTAGCTTCTTTATTACTGTCTCGTTTATATTTTTAGCTAGATTATTATTTTATGTTATTTCTTAGTTTATATTTTAGTTAATTATTATCCAATTCATCTTGATTAGAGTGTTTAGGAGTTATTTTTCTTTCTTGTGATTTTAACACCAATTCAAGATTCCGAACAGTCTTCCTCGAGAGATCGACCCGGGAAACGAATCATTTAATTCGGTGCTCGGTAAAAATAATAATAATTTGCACACAACACCTACCTCATGGGGCCTACCGAATTGCTCATCCTGATGGAACTCCACATCAATATCCGTGGAATGTTGTTTTCTTAAAGAAATTCTATCAATGAACATTCCGAAGTCGGATATCCGACTCTTCTTTTGAACGGACCTTCCTTTTGCTTCACTGAATGCACGAAGTGACTCTTTTGATGTACCGAAAGTCTACCGACTTTCACTTTTGAAAATCCGAGCAACAGCTCGGTACTGATGTAAAATACTTTGAAACTCGGTTCTATAAATGTTTTGTACCAATGTAAGCATTGCGACACTCGGTCTTGCTGATACCCCGTAATCTATCCAAATCCTACGCATGGTTTGGTTGGGGATTGAAGCTCGTCAAACGTCATTTCAACAAACATGATTTGGCGGGTCCCAAAAAGTACCGAAAACAAAAGAGACAAATCAGTTGGGGTCATTCCTTAATCGAACTCTGACGAAGTTCGGTGAACTCTGTTTTCTTTTACGTACACCCTAAAAATATGTGAAGTTTTGCGAATTCTTAGTAAGTTCGTATACAAACTTACACTAGTGGCTGAAAATAAGGATCATAGTGGAACTCGGAAGCTATTTTTACAAAACCCCCAACTTGGTTAATGATATGAATCGATCCGAGTTGGGACAATTCATTTCAAAATCCGTACCGAGTTCAGTACACTTGATCGAAAAATTGCTGAAATTTATACAGCAAACATAAATCAAGATGGATGTTACGCAAACACATCATATTTATATTAAAATATCAGGGAACTCCTTACATACTTCCTACTAAGGGAGTCAACAATCTGACATCCCCGATTACTTACAAACATATTTATATATTTCCTACTAAGGATGCCAACATACTGGCACCCCAGCTACATATTATAACTCAAGAAAACTAGAAGTATAAAACCATAAACGTTCAAGGACTTCAAGCAGCACTGTCCTTCTCCTCAGCATCTCGACCAGCACCACTATGTTCTCCGACGTCCACTCCGGCAGACAAACGCTCCAGGACCGTCGCTTCCTTCGCCTTAGCCGCAGTCTCAATGGCCACGTCCGACACCAGGACAAACTCATTGCGCGAGTCTTGAACCACATCAGATGTGTCCTCGGTCGGGGTGACCACCTTGACAATCTCGACTTTCTAGTCGGTCGATTTAGCTTTTTCCTCTATATAGGCCTTGACCCTGCTCTGGATCTGCTCCGGGGTCATATCATCAAAATATTGTTCAGTCTCCACATCGGCCAGAGTCGAAAGATACACGTCGGCCAGCTCCTTCCCTTCTCCTTCTCTTTCTCCAAAATCATATTGACGTAAGCACGGCGGAGGAGAGCAGCTCTATCCTCATAAAGTGGCGGCAAGTCGGGGTTAGCAGCCATTTCTTCAGATCGGCGGAGCATCTAAACACAGAATTCCCGCTCATCTTTGTCGGCCTCCACGTGCATCCTCTTTATCTCGGTGTCGAAGCCATACTTTGCGAGTTTACGAAATAAGAATAAACGAATATCGTCGATATCGTAATAACCCGCATCGTAACGCTCGATGACCCATCGGGAGATTCAGACAAGTGTTCATCTCGATCTCGAGGTCAGGCCCATCGACTTCATCATCCCCACTGGCGTCAACAGCTTCAACCTCGGCACCATCATCAGACTTCGGTTCCATAGCCGCAACAGTCTCTTTCCCAGCTTGAAAACCGATCTCGTACATGGTCTCACCGTAGGAGGATTTCTCTTTTTCAAACTTCGCCATCTCGGCTTGATGGGCATCCTGCTGTCGACCCACAAGCTCGTGGACCTCGGCACACTCTTTACGAGTTGCCTCATGATTGGCCTTCTCATCTGACAGCGTTGTCTCTGTCTCCTCAAACTTGGCCTTTAACGCCTTGGAATGTTGCTCGGCAAAGGCCAGGCGCGCCTTAAGATCAGCTACCTCGGCCTCAAAAGCTTTTTTCTCCTCGGACAACGCCGAGATTTCAGCCTGCGCCACTTCCAACTGAGCAACTTGTTCCGAAATTTTGCCTTTCATGTCGGCTTCCACCTTAGCCGACTCCTCCTTCAACGAGGCAATCATGGCATCTCGGGCGGCAATGGTGTCCTTCTTCCCATCCAATTGAGCCGCGATCCGGCTATGATCATCTTCAGCAGCGACGAGACTGACTAAAGCTCGGCCCAAACATGCCTTAGCATGGCTCAACTTATCAACGCTTGATAGGGAAGAAACTCCCACTTCGGACTTCGGGTCCCATACCATCAGAGGCACCCTTGCTGCACTTTTTGCGTTCTCTGGCATATCAATTCTCGAGGACATGTGCGGAGACTTAACAGATTGAAACGTGGTGAACCACTCCTCCACGACACCTTCGGGCACCTTCACCTTGACGGCCCTCTCTTCATCAATTGACAAGAAGGATTTCTCGAACAGGGGCGACTCGTCAATCTTCCTTTCAACAGACTTACGACCGGAGTCGTGTTTTTTCTTCGACCTCTTCTCTGCTCCAGAAGAGTCCCCCACATCGGACATTTTCACCAGCTTTCTCTTCTTCCTTCTCTCCAGCTGCGTAGACTCCACCGACTTCGAAGGAGATGGTAGCTTTTCTTGTTCATCTCCACGTACTTCGGGATGCGGTAGCTCAACTACAGCCACCTCGGTTCCAACCACATTGGGCTCAGGCTCCGCTTGGTTGATCGCAGCCGCATTCACAACTGTCGGCACCTCGGTAGTTGTCACCTCTTTCAGAGACTTCGGGCTCTCTGGAACAGCAGCCGAGGTCGCACTAGACCCCACCTCGGTCAATTTTTTGCTGGCATTCTTTTGACCAGCTGTCCTCTTCACCAAAGCGCGAACTAGATCCCTCCTCATAGCGTTAGTCAGTCGCAGATCTCGGCTTTTACCAAATTTGGATTGCAGATCCCTATTCGGATACTTGCGCCTGAAATCCTTAGCTTCCTTAACAGAGCAGTAACCCAAAAATCCGAGGAGCGGATAATATACTACATTAAACAAACAATAAACAAATCAAAGTTATAGTCAGCTGCTTCACATATAATGCAGTACGGATGAAGATACTAACGTATTAAAGTCTACTCACCGGGGTCAAATTTCAAGCTAGAAACTCCAGGAGACAGACCGGCAGCTTCGAGTTTCCGATCTACAACCAGTGTGCGATAATCTCGTATCTCCTTGTCCAAGCCACCGAGTGTAATCAACTTCCCAGCGAACTCCGGACTAAGTCTCGGCTCTTTCTGTCTAGTCTCTTTTTCTACAAAGGGTAAAAGTTCCGACCTGTTAGTACACAGAACAAAGCCAAAATCAGGAAGATATAACCGAATTGAAAAAACGAAATAAACTCACTTGCTCCGGAAAGAATCAACATCGGAATCGTCATCCCGTCAATCCGAGGTTCATGAAAAAAGCTCTCGGATTGCCATTCTCCCCCAATCCACAACCACTCTTCTTGGAATCCGTGGAGGGTTTTCGGGATATCTTTTTCAAACTATTGGGGGTAATCTGGCACAGCGGTAACCCCCAACTCCGGAGATATTCTGTGATCAAATTCGACAAAGGGAATCTCAACCCCGACCTCAAACTTTCGGCAAAAACTCCAACACACCCCGGAGGAGGACTCGTTATTCTCTCCCCGGGATAAGGAGCGAAAATCTTCACCGAAGGTGGAATCCGCACTTGTTCTCGCAGCATTACCACATCAGCATCGGTCAGAATGCTCGGCTCGCCGTCGAAATTGATCGCAGGATCAGGCCACCTTCTCACCGGCCTCCTCCCATGAGGCACCTCAACGACGGCAGCGCTTTCTTCCACCACGCAGTCACCATCTTCGTCATTGGGCGTGATATCTAAATGCCTCACTAACATCGGATCCCACCGATGATACTCAAACGCTAATTCGACCAATTTCGAGTCGTGATATACTTCCAACGGAACTGGCTCGGTACTAGAAGAACTCGCCACCGCCTTACCCTTTCCCTTCGACGCCATTGACAACACAGCAAGAACAAATGCGTAATAAAGAAACGAGTAAAAAATTGAAGGTGAAACTTACCAAAGAATCAACAAGCAAACGACGCACAAAGGATCGCAAAGGGGTAACTCTCAAATTTGCAAGGATTATTCGACAGTAGAAGCAATAGTTGCAAGAACTCAAGAATAAAAGCAAAAGTGAAGAAAAGTTTCTAAGAAATCCCAGTGCCCTATTTATAGCTCTAATTTCAGACCGTTAACATTTTGAATCGACGGCACGTGTAATTGACACGATCCTTCTTTCTCAAACGGTGCAACCAAGTGGTCATTATTTTATTAAAGTAGCCGTTACTGTGTAAAGCCATTACGGCGTGACTCTTCACACTCTACATTTACTACATTCAACCATTGCGTCTTTTCATGTCTCCTTCATAACCACCCATGATTTGCCCAAATTTTACCAAGTGTTTCCATCTCGGGAACTAGTCTTCATTTCAAAACCGACGATCCACTCCGGTTATTTCAGTTACATCGGAAAACTGAAGACAAAAAGTACCCAGGTGACAAATTCTTACCGATTCGAAGCCTCTGATTGTTTGGCAATATCGATGGCCATCACTCTGTATGCCCGCCGATATTGGGGGCCTCTCTGTTATCATCCGACTCGGTAAAGCAAAATTAAGGACCTTAACCGTACCATAAGCAAAGTTGACTCGAACACCGAAGTAACTCAAAGTCATCCCGGTTCACACAGTAAACGAGTACGACCTTAGAAGACCGAAGTGACCCTACCCGCCGAGATCATTCCAAACCGAGGTCAATATGAATCGAGGTCGTCATCTCCGAAAGCAGGTGACAAGGCGCCTACACGCCCCTCTCACAATCTACGAGATTTATCATCATTCACGTAGGGCCCACTGATCTGGCCGCCCATCAAAGTAGTCTTTTCTAAAAAGTAATACACGGATCCCAATGTATGTATCAAAAAGTTACTATAAATAGCCAGCTAGTGATACCTGTACGGGATTCAATTCCGGACCCAAATATACAACATTTACAATGCAACACGTAACAGCCCACAGAGGCTTTTCACCTCGGTCCACCTCGGACCGGGGCCACTGTTGAGTTTTTCTTACATGATTTATGTCCAAACCACTCGTAATTATCATATACATCCCTTATTAAATCGTTGTTAAGAATCATACGACAACAGAGGGTAAGTTTCGTGACGAGTCGAGGAACTTATTGTTACGTGGTGATGCCGTTCGGCTTAAAAAATGCTGGTGCCACGTATCAAAGGTTGGTAGACAAGATTTTTAAGGAGCAATTGGGGAGGAATATAGAGGTGTACGTGGATGATATGTTGGTGAAGAGTAAGGAGGACGTGGATCATGTGCGGGACTTGAAAGAGATGTTCTTAACATTGAGAAGGTACGGGATGAAGTTGAACCCAGCCAAGTGCTCGTTCGGGGTAAAGTCAGGAAAATTTCTGGGGTACTTGGTGACCAAGAGGGGTATCGAGGTGAACCTGGAGAAGGTGCGAGCGGTGATGGAGATGAAATCGCCAACAAATCTTAAAGAAGTGCAGGTCTTGGCTGGTCGAATCGCGAGGATGAGTCGATTCATACCGAAGGTAGCAGAGAGGAGTGGTCCATTGTTCAAAACATTGAAGAAGAGTGCAAAGTTTCAATGGACGGAGGAGGCTCAGCGGGCATTCGAGGAGTTAAGGGGAGTGTTAGCCAACCTTCCCTTATTGGCCAAACCAGTTCAAGGAGAGGATTTGGTGCTATATATCTCTATTGGAGAAAGAACTGTGAGTTCGGTGCTGTTGCAAGAGGAAGGGGTGGCGAAATTTTCTATATATTATGTGAGTAGGGTGATGCAGGGAGCTGAGATGAGGTACTTAGAAACCAAGAAGTGTGCTCTGGCGGTGGTTGTAACTGCTCGAAATCTGAGGCCTTATTTCTTAAACCATAAAGTGAAGGTGAGAACGAATATACCGCTGGGAGAAACGCTCGGACGACCCTCAGTTTCTGGTCAATTGGTGAAATGGGCGGTCGAGCTGAGTGAATATTCATTAATGTATGAGCCGAGGAGGGCTATAAAAGCGCAGGTGTTGGCAGATTTTATCCAGGAAGGTACGAAGATCGAGGAGGAATCTGGAGGAGTATGGCAACTGTTTGTGGATGGATCGGTAGCAAGGAGTGGAGGAGGATTGGGAATTGTGGTCGTTTCCCCTAACGACGATTACTTGGAGTTTGCGGCCAAGATGAGATTCAGAGTGTCTAATAATGAAGCTGAATACGAGGCTATGATCAAGGGACTCCAATTAGCTATGGTCGGAGGAGCTCGAAAGGTGCAAGTACATTCTGATTCCCAAATGTTAGTTAGGCAGTTTCAGGAGGGTTTTGAGGTCAAGGAGGATCGAATGCAGAAGTACGTTGATAAGATGAAGAAATTGAAGGAGGAGTTCGATTCATTCGAGCTGATACGAATTCCTCGAGGAGAGAATGGTAGAGCTGATCTGCTGTCAAAGATTGCCCAAAGTCTGGTGGATTGTAAGAGCAGAAGTGTGACTTTGTTACATTTGGAGCAAAGTGTGGTCGAGGCGGAGGTAGTCGAGATCGAGCAGGTCGAGGATTGGAGGTCCCCGATCCTTAGAGAGTTGAATGAGGGGTCAATGAAGGTAGTAAGGAGGTTCTTCGAGCATAGAGGTATTCTTTACAAGCGGTCGTATGTTGAGAGACCAATGAGGAGGGGCAATATGTGCTGAGAGAGGTGCATGAAGGGTGTTGCAGCGATCACAGCGAGTCGGGGGCTTTAGTTGAAAAAGTTCTGAGGGCGGGATATTTCTGGCCGACGGGGAAGGAGGATGCCAAGGTGATTGTGAAAAAATATTTACAATGCCAGAAGCATGGTCCACTGATCAACCAACCGGCGGAAGAGATGACAACAATGAGTGCCCCAATACCATTTGCTCAGTGGGAGATCGACCTGGTGGGGCCGATGTCGTAGGGAACTGGGCAGAGGAAGTTTCTAATTGTGGCGGTGGACTATTACACGAAGTGGGTGGAGGCCGAACCTTTGGCTAAAATCATGGAGGAGAAAGTCATCAATTTTTTATGTAACAATATTTGCTGCAGGTTCGGAGTCCCCAAGGTGTTGGTATCCGACAACGGAACTCAATTCAATGGCAAGCAGATTCGAGCATGGTGTGAGGATATAAAGATCGAACAACACTTTGCCTCAGTTACTCATCCGCATGCCAATGGGCAAGTCGAGGTGACCAATATGTTCATACTGAACGGGCTAAAAACAAGGTTGGAAAAGGCCTCGGTGGCGTGGGTCGATGAGCTAACCTCAGTACTTTGGGCATACCGCACTACCCCGAGGTCGACAACAGGAGAAACCCCGTTCAGTCTAGTGTATGGAATGGAAGCATTGTTGCCGGTCGAAGTCAAAATATTATCACAGAGATCGAGCACATATGACCAGGAGCAGAACGAAGATCTAATGATGGCGGCTTTGGATACAATTGAGGAGCTTCGGGAAAGGCCATCGATCAAGGTGGAAGCATACAACAAAGGATGCGAGCAACCCATGACAAGAAGGTGAAAGTTCGTAGATTCCAAGTAGGTGACTTGGTCTTGAAGCGTGTCGATGTGCTAAAGCATGTGGGAAAGCTGGAGCCGAACTAGAAAGGACCATACCTGGTCGAGAGTGTGCATGTGGGAGGAGCATATTCTCTAAAGGATGCGGAAGGAAGATCACTAGTCAGGTCATGGAACATTGCTAATCTAAAAAAAATACTATGCATGAAATTTTTACTTTTGTAAGGAAATTTTGAGAAAATCGAACAAAGATGTAACTCGCACGTTTGCTCAAATATTAATGAAATTTTTCGTTCTCGTATGATGCATTCGCTTTATTGCGCACTGTCTTATGCTTGGAATGTTGGTATGATCTGGATGACAGGATGTGTAATGTGATGTAATCCGGCGGCAGCTTGCTTCGAACACCCCTGGGATGGGCAGGTTGGTTGAATGCTCACGCCCCCAGGCTGGGTGACCTCCTGTTTGGAACATTTCTCGATTGGGTGGGCAAGTGTGAAGACAAATTCCACCAGGAATAAGGCCTTTGGGTTGGGTGGTCGCTTTGGGATGGGCAAGTTGGTCGAATGCTCACGCCTCCGGGCTGGGTGACCTCCGGTTTGGAACATTCCTCGATTGGGTGGGCAAGTGTGAAGATAAATTCCACCAGAAATAAGGCCTTCGGGCTGGATGGTCGCTTGTTTGGAACACCCCTTGGGATAGGCAGGTTGGTCTAATGCTCACGCCTTCGGGTTGGGTGGCCTCCTGTTACTCGATTGGGTGGGCAAGTATGAAGACAAACCCACCATGACTAAGGCCTTCAGGCTAGATGGTCGTTTGTTTAGAACACCCCTTGGGATGGACAGGTTGGTCGAGTTCTCACGCCTCTGAGCTGGGTGGCCTCATATTTGGAACATTCCTCGATTGGGTGGACAAGTGTGAAGACAAACCCACCATGACTAAGGCCTTCATGCTGGGTGGTCGCTTGTTTAGAACACCCCTTGGGATGGGCAGGCTGGTCGAAATGCTCACGCCTCCGGGCTGGGTGGCCTCCTTTTGGAACATTCCTTGATTGGGTGGGCAGGTGTGAAGACAAACCCACCATGACTAAGGACTTCGGGCTGGGTGATCGCTTGTTTGGAACACTCCTTGAGATGGGCATGTTGGTCGAATGCTCACGCCTCTGGGCTGGGTGGCCTCCTGTTTGGAACATTCCTCGATTGGGTGGGCAAGTGTGAAGATAAACCCACCATGACTAAGGCCTTCGGGCTGGGTGGAGAAGTAGGAATACAAGAACATCAACAAGGAACTCAATGAAGCAAACACACCGCGGATAAGGTTTCGAGCCAAGAGGACGAGCACAAAGACATAGGCGTAAGAGAGGAGCCCAATGGTGCGAAATGCCCATCACGATCAAGGCCATGAGGCTGAATGGTCGCATGCTTCAACCACCTCTGAAGGTGGGCATGTATTAAAAATTAAAACCCATCACGATCAAGGTCATGAGGCTGGATGGTCGCATCTTCGACCACCTCTGAAGGTGGGCATGTGTTAAAAGTTAAAAACCCATCATTTTTAAGGCCATGAGGCTAGATGGTCGCATGCTTCGACCACCTATGAAGGTGGGCATGTGTTAACAATTAAAAACCCATCACGTTCAAGGCCATGAGGCTGGATGGTCGCATGTTTCGACCACCTCTGAAGGTGGTCATGTGTTAACAATTAAAAACCCATCACATTCAAGGCCATGAGGTTGGATGGTCGCATGTTTTGACCACCTCTGAAGGTGGGCATGTGTTAACAATTAAAAACCTATCACGTTCAAGGCCATGAGGCTGGATGGTCGCATGCTTCGACTACGTCTGAAGGTGGGCATGTGTTAACAATTAAAAACACATCATGTTCAAGGCCATGAGGCTGGATGGTCACATGCTTCGAGCACCTATGAAGGTGGGCATGTGTTAAATATTAAAAACCCATCACGTTCAAGGCCATGAGGCTGGATAATCGCATGCTTCGACCACCTCTGAAGGTGGGCATGTGTAATGATGTATGTCATAGTTAGAGCTTCAGTTATACAAACTTCGTTAAATTTATGGCCCAAGTGCGTTAGATTGCAGAGAGCATGTCGATTATACGTTAAGGTTTGTTTCGACCACCCAGTTAAGGAGTTATACAAGATTACCGAATCGCATTACAAAAAAGATGAAGAAATGCAGGAATACAAAACAATTATGCAAGAAAAAGATCGATTAAAACATCTTCAGTGTGAAAAACTACAAAAAATTATCAAGATACAATGTTCATCAAAAGTTAAAGAAAAGTACAAAGCTAAGCTACGAAGGAGAAGCGGTAGAATTAGGAGCAACGACAGAGTCAGCATTGCTCGAGCTGGCGTTTGGTTCGGGCGGATGGCCGGTTCCCGAGGTTGAGTCGCAGGCCTCATTAAGTGGGCGTCGTCGAATAGATTCAGCCATCGCGACCAACATGGCAGTTGGAGGAGTCTTGTCATCGGGCAAAGCAAAGGTTTTCTTCAGTGTATCTGATCGAGCCAAGGTTCTCTCGAGCAGCCCTGACCACCACTCATGTTCGAGCGGTAAGTTAGGATCGCCCAGGAAGCTAGAGGGAACCTTAGACAAGGCATCCCAGATAGTCCCCGGGTCGAGCTGCTCGAAATCATCCTCGGCGAGTGCTCACCCGCCTTCTGTAGGGCAAACTGAAAATAGTCGACCCCGAAGTCCTAGACCTCCTTCAAAAATTGTGGTGACTGCATAAAGTTAGCCACCACTTGCGCGCTATATTCTCGAAGGAAGAGTTGCCCCGTTGTAGTGGCCTACATTATCTGCCTAGCTCGAAGAGCAGTGGCATTAGCGTACCGCTGTTTCTCGTGATCACGAGCAGCTCTCTCTTTAGCCAGGGTGGCCTCCAACGCGGCTCGAGCAGCCTCTATCTGTGCCCGTGCAGCCTCTGCCTGAGCTCGAGTAGTCCGCTCTTGCTCGAGCGCCACCTCTTTCTCTTTTAGCGCGGCCTCTTTCTCCGCCGCTGCTACCTCTTTCACTGCGAGGAGAGCATCTTTCTCCGTGAGAGCTTTGTCTTTTTTAACAAGCGCTTCATCAAGGGACTTAATCTTGACTTCGAACTCAGTTTTCTGCTCTTTCTGTGTCTCGCGGAGTTTGTTATTGTGGTGCAGGAGGGATGCATTCTTGTCCTGCAGGCCGCCGAGGACACTCTCGAGCTTCTTAATGGACTTCCCAGAGCTGTCTCGAGCTTCCTTGGCCAAGGGTAGAAATTTAACCAAGCCCTGTAACCAGAGAATACATAACAGTTCACTATATATATATCAAAGAAAGATGATAGAAGAAGATCAGAGCAAATATAGGACGAGCAATACCTAGGCAAGCCGTTGTACAAACTGGTCGCCAAGCTCTGGTAGAGTGACGCCAGCGTCTTTGCGGTCGTCCTCGAGGAGTGCGCCCTCGAGACGATCAACTACCTCATTCACCGGGGCCACGAGCAGAGAGGAGAAACTCGGGTCCAGGGTGTGAGTAGTATGGCAAGTGCGCACGCGCTTCCAAATGCTCTCCGGTTGGTCAGTGCGAGAACGTTTTCCTAGGACCACGTCACGCCCTGAACCATCCTGGCTACCGGACTCGACCACGGTCTTGGTCGAGCCAGCAGAAGGGTTTTGGAGGGAGTCTGATCAGGAGGTGGCTTGGTTTGGATGTTAGTTTTGGACGAGGAGGTGGAAGTTTTGTCTTTGGTATTGGTGTTAGGAGGGGTGGTTTGGTTGTTGGTTTTTTGGGAGGAAGTTTGGCTGGTGTTGTTCTTGGAGGAAGTCTAGGTTTTAGTTCCGGTTTTCTCAGGGGCGGTCGAGGTTTTAGTTCTGGTCTTTTCAGGGGGGTGGTCGAGCAGTGGTCTTAGAAGGAGGAGGTGGAGCTTGTCTTTCTGATTGGCGTTGTTGGTGTTGTGGCTGTTGTTGTTGTTGTTGCTGCTACGGTTGTTGTGGTTGTGGCTTTGGCGGGGGTGGTTGTTGTTATTGTGATTGTTGTGGTTGTTATTATGGTTGTTGTTGTTGCTGCGATTGAGGCCCGGAGATGGTCGAATTATCGACCTGATCGTCCTGATTCCCGACCGATCCAGAGGTGGACCCAGGGCCAGACTTCTTCTTCAGAGGCGTCTTCCTTGGGGAATGTTGAAGCTGGGCACCTCTGCAAGAAGACAACAGGAACATTAAAGTCAATATCGACAAGACATACCCATACAAGAAACAAAGAAATATATGGACACCTGAGCAAACTGGTCAAAAATTACCTGGATCATTCTCAATCTTAATTAGATTAAGAACTTTGTCGGTGGGAGGAGAGAAGTCTTTGTGGGTGAGCAAGCCACAGTAATGGAGAAGGTTGTCATCTTTTAGAAGAGGGATTGACGCAACGGGTTTAGAATTCCAAGCATGAATTCGTTGGTCGAAAAGAGGGTTAAAAGATGGGTTTGAGATCTCTCGAGGAAGTTCCTTGAGCTAAGGGGAAGGCGCCCAAGCAAAAGGAGTATCAGGCTGGATATAGGCAAAAGTATCTGCCCACTTGGGGATGTTAGAGGGGATATCAGAGATGAAATCAATGTTGTTGCGACTTTTCAAGTAAAGGCCACGGGCCTGTTTAGAGGGGGCATAGCAGTAATGGAAAAAAGCTAGGTCGAATCGACCTAGACAAACATGACACAGGATGACGAAGGTGGTCATGAAGCAGATAGCGTTTGGGGGAAGTTGGTTTAAGGGAAGCCCAAACCACTCGCAGACTTGGAGCAGATCGGGGCTTATAGGAAAACGGATGCCGAGGTCGAATTGGATTTTGAAGAAGGTACAGCAGTCAGAAGGGGGATTGTCATAGATGTCGGAGGAAGAGAGACAATAGAACACCCAGCCAGAAGGTTGACCGACTTTGTCACTCTTTAACCATCCAATTGAGTGAGGGGCAGAAGAGGGGGTTTTGGTCGAAGGCTTTGGGGAAGCAGCTTGGGAAGCAGAAGGGATGGTCAAAGATTTAGGCGCGTCAGGCTGTGAGAAAGAAGGAATGGTCGAAGATTTTGGAAGAGTAGTTTGAGAGGATGAAGGAACTGTGGTGGCAGACTGGGGGTAGTAAATCGAGAGGAAAGGAGGATGGTGTCAAGGTTGTCCTCGTCCTCTTCCAGCTCATCTAACGAGCCAAAAGCAGGTCGACAGCGGCGGAGAGGAATGTTGTCCATAGTGTCCTGGGAGTTGGAAAAAATAGTGGCGGTAAAGGCAAGGGTAGGCTCAGTATCGCTGGGGCGTAGAATGGAGAGAGAGACAGCGTTAGAGATATAATAAACTTCCTGAACAGAATTAGAGGAGGCAGTGGTTGAGGAGGAAGACGGAGAACTCAAATCAGCACTGAAGTGATGGTCGTTTTCACTGGAGGTTGCAGAATCTGAAAAAATAAGAACAAAGGAGCAATATCAAAAAGGGAGTTTCCGCGAAGGGAAGAGGGAAGAATGGAAGAGACTTTCAAAGGCTAGGGTTTTCGGAGGAGACGATTTTGAAAAATTGAAAAGAGGAAGAGCAGGAATTTCGAAAAAATTTCAAAGAAAAAGCAAAATTCGCAACGCTCAACAAACAACTCAAAGTATTCAGAGCACAGATTCAGAACAAAACGCACAAATCCAGAAAATTCAACAGATAAATTCGAGATACCCAACGCGAAAAATTCAGGAGCAAGCAAATTCGAAACACAGGGAGCACAAATTCAAGTGAAAAACAACTTACTCATGAGTGCAGTCGGGGGTATTGAAAGATCCTGGAAGATGCGGGGGAGTCACCGAAAGTAAAGAGTTAGGGTTTGCAGAGGAGCTTTAGAATGCAAGAGAGTTCAGAGAGCAAAGATGGAAAAAGTCTAAAATTCCACTAAGTGTTGGTTTTATACCAAGATTAAGTGAGGGGTCGAAGAACAAGGGCCGTTGGTTTAGAGATCAGATCTGACGGTTGAGGGAATTGATGGATGCGGGATTCAAGGAAGTGCGAGACACGAGGGGGTACAATGATTAAAGTACCTGACAGGCGCGACAGATATGACATATGGCAGAAGGGCAGGCGCGGCAGAAAAGACGTGTGGGAGACAACTTTATTGATGGCGGTTAAAGGGAAATTAATTAGAAAAATAAGCGGGAAACTCACCAGATGGTCGAGACCCGAGGCAATATCAGCCAAGAAAGAGGCGAGCACAAATTCACTCTTATGTCGAGTCATTTAGACTCGACCAGAGTGGGAGGGGACTAGATGATATAGAATATTATACCCACAAGGCTAAACCGGTCTACCGTGTCGGTCGAAGAGGTTGTACCGTGAGGAAGCCAAGCCAAGTGGCGAAAAGATCGACCAGTCAAACAGTCGACCAGTCAAACGATCGAGCAGCCAAGCAATCGAGCATTCGAGTCGACCTCAATAGATCGATCACTTTATGGGTTGGCAGTATTCTAGAGATCGACCTAGTCACAGGCGCGTGTAAGAGCCTCTAACCGAATTTCAGAGGAATACTCAGAGGGATAATCATCCCATGTGCAGAGGACACGTGGCGAGAATGCATTGGTTGACAGCGACAACCACCTCTAACAACTCCCAAGGCCACCTCTAACATGCGCGCAGTGTGCCAGAGTGCGGACGGGCAGCTGAGGGCAGCCAGCTCATCAAGTCCGGGCAGCCCTTAGGTCAGGTATCTCACTCCTATATAAAGGAGGTTGAGCCTTTCTTCCTTAACACGATTTCCATTATTCAACTCAAGTATACTCATACACATACTTACTTAAGCATCGGAGGCTCTTCACCGGAAAAACTCCCGATGTGAGAGTTATTTACATGTTTTCGGCGTTCTACCGGCGAGGACAAGAAGCGATCTACCTCAAACCGGGCCAGGATGCTCACACTTGCATTACCTTGAGTTTGCAATTCTTCTCTCGTCTCAGAAATAAACTGTCTGTTGTGCCTTTGAGCTCGGTCGAATTGAGGGGGCTTGTTAAACATTGTGCTACTTCTCCATGTCAGGACAAAGAGGGACAACTCATTAGCTTGTTGGACAAGAAGGAAACATGCATGAGAAAGGATCAATCAGCCCTCGGTTACTGTGGCCCCATGCACATGTCTCAGGATCGTAACACGTGTAATGATCTAGTGGCTGAGAGTGTTGTGAGCTGAGGGTTTACTTGTCTTGTCAGTATATATTCCCTCTGTAAAACCTAGCAGTTGTAACTTACCATTTCTATGAAACGAGAAGCAATTATGTCGATTTACTCTACACGTGCTAGCTGTGTTTTGTTCACTTTGCTTTCAGAGGTCACTTGTATTATCCGCTCGCATGTATCCTACCTTCGACCCTTCCAGGTCGAATAGGTCAATTCAAGTACGACCAAGCTACTCGATCAGCTCTAATTTGCCAACTTGGTTCACCCTACATGTTTTAACCCTGAACCGACCGACCTACTCATTCGCGAGGTGTCACTCCCGGTTCAGCCAAGTTGGGGCTATATCAAAGTTATAAAAGTATATGAACAAATGAATAATTTTTTTAACTAAATTTTTAATATTAATTGATCTTTAATTTAAAATTTGTAATGAACAAACTGAGAAGAAAAATGAAACGAAAACTGAGGTAATAACGTGAATAGTATATTTTTCATGTATAATAACAAAAAAAAAAAAAAGGTCAATGTCGGGTTGGGTCCTCTGCAGTTTTATAGTTAATAACCAAAATCCCAAAACGTGTTATGCTGTGCATGGTAGATGGAAAATCTTTGTCTAACTAGGTGAATAATATGTTTTTCAAATTATTTTATAAGCAATTAAATTATGTGATAAATTATCACATAATGTTGGTTTCTTATAATTATGTTCTCAATTTTCAAATTCACGTTTCTTTTTCAAATTCACGTTTTCAATGTTGTATAAGAATTCATCACTTGAATTACTAATATAATCATATTTATAAATTCAATATCCACCTACCAACTAGTCATCAAATATCAATTTATTTATGAAACCTAGGCTTGTAACTAGCTATTTCAATATTAACCTCAACTATTTAAGGGTGGTTGTAGATTAAATTTTGATTGAGGGATAATTTTTTACATCTTTTTATTAAAAATTCATCTCAACCGTTTGGAATATTATTAATATAATTAAATTATATCAACCGATCATCCACACACATTACACGAACTTAAATAAATTATAAGTAAATAACATGCTTTTAACTATCTATTATTTTCAATAAGTTCTATCTCACTTTTACATCACATTAATTTTAATCACTACATTTTAAATACTATTGCATATAAATTTAAAATTTCACTACAAGAATGGGATGAAATTTCAATAGAAAAATCCAACGGAAAAAATATTTCAATGGAATTCCAACTGCAATTCCAATGGATATTTTCATACTACTATTTCCGTTGGAATTTTTCATTGGATTCCAAAAGAAATGTTCCAACAAGAATATTTCGTTGGAATGGGTTTTCCATTAGAATTTCCATTGGATTTTAACGATTTCAATGATTAAAATATGAGTTAAATAAAAATTCCAACCGAAATTGTAACTGTAAAAAATCCATTGTAATAATGGTCGTTGGAATGATAAAATTTCATGTAAATTTCAATGGAAACTCATTCCAACAGAATAATTCCGTTGTAATTTTCGTTGGAATCATTCCAACAGAAGATATACCATTGAAATATCCGTTGAAAATTTCATTGGAATATGTTACTGTTAGAATATGACATATTTTTAGCGTAAAACTCAATTCTCCACTCCATAGTTTTTAAATTCGGTCCGGTAATCGACCCGGGCAGGTCTCTTGGTCATCGGGTCACTGGTTTAACCGTCGGGTTACCGGGTCAATTGCTGAATCGGATAATTAAAGTTAAAATTTTAAAAAACATATATAGAGTTTTTTTGTCATATACAAACTCGGGTCCTTTGTTGTCCGGTCCAAATAGCCCACTGAATCGGTTCCGGCTCCTGGTAGGCCGGGTCCTAGGTCGACCTGTCGGGTCGGTCCGTGTCAAAAATTATGCTCCACTCAGTCAACTTTATTAAAAAAATAATATATTTTTAACCTATTAATCCAATTTAAACTACTTTTATTTATATGAAATCGCCCCTACTTTTAACGTTTTATTCAATATGCAAATTGAAAAGAAAAAATCAAATAGGAATAGGTCAATTTACCATACATGAGATGAGACATTAGAAATTTTATTTATTTATATTGGGTTCCAATAGGTGCCTAACAAATAAGTACTGATTTTTTTCCATAAAATTGTGATGGCTGACGATAAAAAGGATAATAACTTTTAGAATGGTGTGTGGATTTTAATGAGGTGTTCAACTAAGATTGGTGCATGCATGTTGTGCACTACTTTTATATATAAAATGTCCCTTTTTTTTTTTGTTTCTTTTAAGATGAGAAGGAATTCAATTAGCTGATATAAGTTGGTCAAAACGGAATGTTAATAGCCTAATCATTTTGATGGTAAGTGGGTCCACCACCTACAAAGCTTGATTTGGTTAAGTTTTGATTGATTTCTTTATTAATTATAAATTAATTTTAAAAAATTTGGTTAAATTAGGTTCGAATGAGATTTCAATTTTGTATTGAAATAATATTTAAAATAAAATGATTAAAGTTGATTTGATATAAAAATATGAAAAAAAATGATTGGAAGTGATAAGTGTGGATGACTATAAATTAAAATTGATATGATGTGTGATGATGATCGATTGATATTATTTTGTTATATTGATAATATTGATGAGATTAATAATGGTTTAAAATTTGAGTTAGATTTTGAGTCAAAACGATTAATAGGTTAAAAATAATGGGATATTTGAATATAAATCCATATCCAAGCAACTCGTAGGTTACTTCAGTTCATTTACTTCTTCTAATTTAATTGATATAAATTGGTGAATTATGTTAACGTTTGTTATGTTTTTGTGCTTATTTTCTTGTGTTTTATGTGCGTTAGTCGAGTCATTTTTAGATTCGTTTGAGTGTCAACCGGTCCATTTTGTCGTGTTTTATGTATTTTCGTCTTCGTTATGTGTTTTTGTATTTTTTCATGTTTTTGCGTCTCTTTTGGTGTGTTGCTTAGGTTCAATTTGCAATTTCGGGAAGACGAGTTATTGTCCGAACCATTTTCCATGATTTCTATGCCGAACCATTTCGAGACGAACCAATCAAGCCACTTAATCGAGCCATCCGAGTCACTGAGAGATGCCGAGCGCTCGCTGCGAACGTGGATTCGCGAGCCGCAAATTGCGCCCTATGTTTCAACTCGCTGCGGAAGTGCCTTGGCGCCACGCGATACGACACGGCTCAAAAGGTAAGGCAACACTCGCTGCGAAAGTGCTTTGGCGCCCCACGAGACGGCACGACGCGAGAGGATAGGACACGCACTCTCTCCGAATTCGTGTTGGCGACCCGCGAAATGCCGCACCACAGCCCTAACACGCGCATTCGCTGCGAAGACGAGTTGGCGACCAGCGAAACACGAGGCGCGCGATAGCCTGGCCCAGCAGCACTCGCTATGAGATCTTTTTGGCTCCCCGCGAGATGGCACTCGCACGACCCTAGGCGCGACACTCACAGCGAGCAAGGATTCGCGCCGCGCCAAACGCCACACCAAGCTACCCTTGGCCCGAACTCACTACGGAACTATTTTGCGACCGGCGAACGCGCCAAGCTACACTACTCCATGCGCACACTCTCTGCGAAAGCAGTTTCGAGACCCACGAACTGCAGAATTATAGTAAATGTGTGTATTTTTAATGTGTGTGTGTGTGTTTGTGGTGTAGCTATAAATAGACATTGTGCTTTGTATTTTTATGACAACCACCTCATTTCCCAACTTTAGTTGGGAAATCCTCTTCATTTTCTCTCTTTTATTTTTTTGTTTTGGTTTGGAGGTTCATGACTTGATTTTTCCGGCAACTTTATTTCCGATCAAGATTCGAGTTTTACATACTATTTTCGTCTCCGCATGCGATATTAGAGTAAGTACCTTGCTTAGAGCTTACTACTTCGAGTTTGTTTTTCGATTTTATGTTGATGCTCGATTTTTGTCTTTGGTTCATTGCTTGCTTTCGTGTGTTAGGATTCTATACATGCTTATCTAGTATAAAGGTCTCGACTTTGTTCAAAGCGTCATGATTTAGTGTAGATAGCTCGTGTTAGAATACCTAGGATCACTATGCTTGCATGTTTTCTCTTGTTTATTTTTCTTTTTCTTGAGTCATGGAGATTCCGGTAGACCAAAGTTTCGATCTTTCACTCTATATTTGCATTTTCCATCATTTGCTCTAGATTTTTAGTTAATTTCATGCAAATCCAATCCCTTCAAGTGAGTAGAATGTGCAGGACCCTATTTTCGGTTATGTGACTTTGACGACTAGGTAGTGATCGAAGCTCCGAACAACCTTCCTTTGAGAATGACCCGAATCGGGTAGCTCGGTTACCACATGCCCAAAAATGCTACAAACTAAATGGCGCCGTTGCCGGGGAAGGTGAGTAGGACGCCAAATTTACTATTTAGTTGTCATTTGTTTCCGTGTTTCTCTTGCTTTTTGTGTATTTTGGTTGATTTTGTGTGTTTATCTTGTTTATCTCTTTATTTGCGATTTTCTTGTTTTTTGGTATGTGTGTTCTTGTACACATCGCATCGTGTTAGTTATGTTTTGCGTTTTTCTTGTCTTTGCCTCGTGTGCCTTTGAGTTGTTTGGTTGTTCTTGTGCGAGGTACTTCACTTGAGGAGCATGGATCTGTATGGCTATTTTTATGCCAGTAGCTCGTCTAGTGGATACCCCGATAAAAAGGTCCTTTTCATACATAAGGGACGAAATTGGAACATTTTTTTGTAAAACATAAATGATTTTTTTGTTGCGAAAGAGACCTTTTTGTAACATTTTTACAAACATACGAGACAAAAATAAAAAATGCGATTCGAAGAGGACGAAAAAGTTAGGGTAGTGAAACATACAAGACTAAAATTGTAATTTACTCGGAGGAAATTTTGAAACTTTAAAGTGAAGGAGCTGAAGACATACATGATGTTGTTATCGAAGTTGACACTTTTATAAAGGTACTTGGACCAGAGAAACCTAGTCGTCTACGTGGTTGCGGAGATGAATTGAAGTCTCCTTCTAGAAAAGGAGAAAAAAATAATCGGGAAATATAGAACGAAGATGAAGAGAACTGGGAATGCAAGCGAGAAAGATAATGAATGCAGGGAAACTCTAATTAGAGAGAATAAAGAAATGGTGACCCGTTTAGAGTCTTTGGAGACTCCATTCAGTGAAAATTCTTGCCATTCTTCAAAAGACGAGTCAATTTTCTTCAAATAATGTGAGTTGTTCTATCTATATTTTTCAATATTTCTTGTTCACATTTTATGTAATTTTGTAATTAATTCTAATTATATGTTGTTACATTAAACTAGTATTGACCATGTGCATTTGCACAGATGTAAATATATATTATAACTTACTTATATGCATATAATATTTAAATTATAAGTTAGATAATAGTATTATATTTTAAACATAGAATATTATAAGTTATATTTAAGCATAGAAAATTAAAATAAAATTATAATTCAGATAATAGTATTATGTTTAAAATTTGATCATTTGTTAAAATAAAAAGTACATAATGATCTGATTGCATAGAATCACTATATTGATTGCCTAAAACTTAATAAATGATGTAATATTTGTAATTTTGAGGGATCATGTCTAATTGATTAGCTGATAAATATCAAGTTTACTATAACAATTGATTAGGCAATTTTAAGAAATTTTACTATCATCATCAACATCAACATCCCATAGCATCATCATCATCAACATTTTAAGAAATTTTACTATGACATTAAAAAAAATAATTTATTTAAAAAATAATCGCGTAATAAGCTAAAAGAATATAATATTGTTTTTAGAATAAATAACTTGAACAAAAATTTTTTACAATATAATCTTTTATGTTTATATAGCTTTTATATATCATTTAGTGCAAAATATAATTATTAATTAATAATAACTATTATACGACTTAATAAAAAAATGATTATTACTCAATTAAATACAAAATATATCGGTTTTCGTTTTAATTCACCCAAGAAATGTAATTAAATATTTTATTATTAATGAGATAGGGTAGATTAATGCCACATTTAATATTACTCAATTTTAATTTTACCTAATTAAAATTTATTAAGTTTTATTTATTAGGCAAAATTAAAAAAAATGCTAACAATTATATATAAATATAGATATAGATATTGTCATTTGGCCGTTTCAAAATATTGCATCCATGTCATTTGACCGTCTAAAGAATCATGGATATTAATGTTGACTGCATTTTTGAATGATGATTGTGCATAATTCTTTATGTCCTATTATCTATGTCAAATTGCAAAAATCATGCATCAGTCTTTTGTAATTATTAGGTTTTTAATAAAAAATATTAGTATAGAATCAATATACTTTTAAGTACTGAAGTATGGCATTGGGATGATGTGTATGGATTGATGTTATTTTTTTCGTGTTTAATGTATATAATGAAATTCATTCATTTAAGTGTACATTCATCTACTAATTTAAATTCTTGCAGGAAATTTTTTGAAGAGCTTGAGCATTGTTTTTTATTGGAAATTATTTTCACGTTTGTAACATGAATAAAACACATTATATTTGTATGACGGGTTTTCAAAAAGTATAATATAAATAAAAACAAATTATTAGTGTTTCAAGTTTTTAGAAAAGGAAAAAAAATTCCAAACACTTCCAATAAATTAAATATAGCCGTTACAAATCATAATTTTTCAGGACAAAAAAAAAAAAGTGTCAATTATATAGTAGTTACTTATTAGAATCTGCCAATCAAATTGAATTGCCATGATTATGATTCACATTAATTGAGTCATAAGCTTACTAAGATTTTAATAATAAAAAAATAAACCAAATTAGGCATGTAACGGATGATAAGTGCCCTGCCAAAAAA
>CACSLK010027752.1:18621184-18633235 GCA_902706635.1 Striga hermonthica | reverse complement strand
TATATATATATATATATATATATATATATATATGTATATATATATATGTGTGGCTGGATTTTATATCACGAGTCTTTACTTTTTATATTAAAAATAAAATAAAACCTAACTTGAATTATTAGGTTGAAAGCTCCAAGAGTATGAAACCACTCACACTTATGTCCATGCCAAGATTGTTTGCTACAACATCTAACATCTCACCAACTTCAAAACAACTCATAACCCCCCTCCCCCCCTCCCACCCGCAACACTATATATATGCATGCACATAATTAATAAAATTGGAAGAAGTAAAATCAAACCAATAGATATATAATTATCTTTTTCCCCAATCACCATCCATTTCATTCATTTGTCTGAAAGATAAAAATGCAAGTAATAATACTAACCATTCTTTGCATACTGTTTTCATGGATTTTCATCCATAGGTTGAAGCATGAGAATGGAAAAGGGCCAAAAACGTGGCCGTTTTTGGGAGCGGCATTGGAGCAGCTCGCGAACTACAACACCATGCACGACTGGATACTCAGATATTTGTCGAAATCAAGAACCGTAGTCGTGCCGATGCCCTTCACGACTTACACGTACATCGCTGACCCTGCTGACGTAGAGCACGTCCTAAGAACAAATTTTTGCAATTATCCAAAGGTGACAAAATAACAAAAGATTTTTTTCGTAGTAGTGCATATATATGATATTTCATTTCATATCACAATGCAAGAACAACATATTTGATGGAATACACAATGCAAGAACAACATATTTGATCAATTCCATCGAGAATTATCGTGTCGTGATATGTAAAAAAGAAAAAAGTTGTATTTGCATTTTTAGCAACCCTCGAAATTCTTTGTATTAAAATCCCAAGATCTGTTGAATTAATTTAAACAAACACAACTTTGCAATTTCTTGTACTAATTTAACATCTTGTCATAGGACTGAAATGCACGAGTATTGTCCCAAAGAAAAATAAAGCGAGCGTAGATTTTGCACTAATATCGTGACTAACCGTTGATGAAATTCACAATCTTGATTGTTTGGAAGGGTGAAGTTTACCATTCATATATGGAGGTGTTGCTTGGAAACGGCATTTTCAATGTCGATGGGGAGCTTTGGAGAAAACAGAGGAAAACAGCTAGCTTCGAGTTTGCATCCAAGAATTTGAGGGATTTTAGCACAGTTGTTTTCAGAGAGTATAGCCTTAAACTTTCTGAAATCCTCAGTCAAGCATCCCACAATAATCAGACAGTAGATATGCAGGTAATAAAGCTAAATAAAAAAAATATATATTGATCCATTGACAATTGTTTATTTACTTAGACGTTGATATGTTTCTTCTTAGGAGCTTTTGATGAGGATGACACTCGACTCCATATGCAAAGTGGGATTTGGAGTGGAAATCGGGACATTGGCTCCAAACTTGCCGCACAACGAGTTTGCTAAGGCATTTGACTCTGCAAATGTGACGGTGACTCTCAGATTTATTGACCCTCTGTGGAGGATAAAGAAGTTCTTGAATATCGGGACAGAGGCCGTGCTCGATCAGGATATAAAAACCATCGACAATTTTACGTACTCAGTTATCAAGAGGAGGAAGGCAGAAATAGAACAAGGGTTGGGAAATAACAAAGTTGAAAAGGTGACTAACATATTTCAATCTATCAAATGTACATTATAGTTTTGTCCTAAGCAGAGTTTCACAAAAGACTACTTACTATGTATAAGTGTACAAGTTTTAGGAAAATGCAGTTTAATCTCAACTTAGTGTGTCCTAACAAAACAAATATATGATCAGATCAAACACGACATATTATCAAGGTTCATAGAGCTAAGCCAAGATCCAGCCAACAACATGACCGACAAGAGCCTGAGGGATGTTGTCTTGAACTTTGTGATTGCGGGCCGGGACACAACTGCAACAACTCTCTCATGGGCCATCTACATGATAATGAGCCATCAAGATGTGGCCCAAAAGCTCTACACGGAGCTAAGAGACTTGGAACGGGATTTAACTAATGATAATAATTATGAGGAGAATGAGGATGATCGAGAGTCGTTTGATCAGAGAATAGTTCATTTTTCAGGACTCTTGAGCTATGACTCGTTGGGGAAGCTTTACTACTTGCATGCTGTCATAACCGAAACACTTCGGTTGTACCCTGCTGTTCCTCAGGTGATCCCTTTTTTTATATTACACAAATTCTAGTAGTTTATTACAAAAGTTACCTCGTCATGTCCGGACAAATCACAAAGAATGCTCAACTGACTCTAAAATTTGAAAAATCCACCAGTTTGTAGCTGCATTCATCTTCAGTTCGTACCTTTGTGGATTTTTTTTTAATATTAAATGTATGCCATCCTTGCAGAATTTTTTTATGAACGACGTCCGTAAAACAATACTCCAAATTTTCCCTTACATTTCATATTCTTCAGCATTCACAAATATAAAGTACCTAACGAAAATAGAGCAGTTTTTTTCCATAATTTTCATGAATAAGCCATAATCATTACAAAAAAAAAAAAAAAAAAAAAAAAAAAAAAAAAAAAAAAAAAAAAAGCTCCTTAAAGGGTTTGTATCAAAATCTTTAGAAGATAGTGAGGTTGTTTTGTAACCAGGATCCGAAGGGCATCTTAGAAGACGACGTTTTACCAGATGGAACAAAGGTGAAATCAGGGGGCATGGTGACTTACGTACCGTACTCCATGGGAAGAATGGCTTACAATTGGGGGCCCGATGCAGCTTCATTCAGGCCCGAGAGATGGCTGAAAGATGGAGTTTTCCAAAGCGCATCCCCATTTAAATTCACTGCTTTCCAGGTTCTTTCAAATCTATATACAAACATATAGGATATGTATATATATATATATAAATGTGTGTGTGTGTATGTGTGTGTGTGTGATTCTGTTTCTTTGTATGACGGCTATAGCTGCGCGAGTAAAACGCTTTTGGGTATTTGCATAGGCGGGACCACGGATGTGCCTCGGGAAGGACTCTGCATACCTGCAGATGAAAATGGCACTTGCAATTTTGTGCAGATTTTATGAGTTCAAGCTGGTGCCTGGCCATCAAGTCAAGTACAGGATGATGACCATACTTTCCATGGAGAACGGACTCAAACTCGGCGTGTCAAGACGCCCGTAAGCTTTCCATGGAAAATGACTTTCGAGACAATTCTGAATAATCACCATTTTGGGAACACGTTGGCTTACAAGTTATATATTAAGAATTTTCTTGTATAATTCAAAAAAAAATGAGCCTAAATGCATGTTGGTTTTCTTGTTATTGTATATTGTCTAACAATACAGTTCAAAATCAAAGCACAGAATTATAATTTCGACCATTGAACTGCGATTATCACTGACGTTTTCCAGTATGCATAAAAATCCAAATTAAGAAATCATACAGGGTGCAAATAAATCTCATAGCTAATATGGCAAACGGATGAATGGAATTAATCTTCAGCCGACGAATACTATACAGACCGAAAGGGTTGAGCAAAATCCTGACTTATCGAACTGAAACAAACTTCAGCTGTCATAGTACTCAAGAAAAGCGTAAAACAACTCAATACGTGTCCATGGTACAAAAACCATAACCAGCTATTATGTGTTTCATCAATACAGAAGGAGTAACTTTATGATAGATCACCTATCCATCTGCTTCTATTTATGATAGGGTCGAGCTTCGCGATGTTGGAATCAGCGTGAGGTGGTCGTGCACGGAGGCCGGGAAGCTTGAGATTGTCGGGCGGCACTCAAAATCGCCGTGAACGGGCCTGTGAGCTCGCGGCTGCGGTTGGGAGAAGTGTGCTTGAGGTCGTTGGGGTCGCGCACGCGGCAAGGTCAGAGTTGGGAGCGTGACTTTCTGGTCGTGTCGCCGTGGAGGAAGCGGTCATTGGAATTTGCAGAGTTGCCGTCAGAAGTCTGGCGCGGAGATGAAGGAAGCTCAGTGATGAATCGGTCGCCCCCGCGGGAGAACACAACCACCGGAAGTCGTAAATCGGGTCGCCGAGCATTCAGCGTGTTCAGGCGACAGTCGCCGGAGGTCCACCTTGCCGGAGCAGAGGGAGAGAGGTGAAGGTGAGAAGATGGTGGCTCAGCTGCGGGTTGAAGAAAAGGGAGAGAGTGGGATTAGGGCTTTGACAATTGTTGACTTCTTTCTTATGTATCCAGCGAATTTGAGCTATCTTGCAAACACCATTTTGAGCCCTCGAATTTTCGTGTCTGTCAAGGTATTCTCCCCCGCCCATTTGGCCTAGCTAGCGAAAATGATTTCGAGCCCTCGAATTTTAGCTGCTGCCCAAGAGTTGCAACTAGTGAAAATGGCCTAGCTTGCGAAAATGATTTCGAGCCCTCGAATTTTAGCTGCAGCCCAAGAGTTGTAACTAGCGAAAATGGCCTAGCTTGCGATTTCAAATTTCAAGCCCGCGAATTTTTGGAATTTCAACACTTAGGCTAATTTCACTTCTTTTCAACCCCAATTGCTAAATCAACTATCGTGCACAATTTTTGCCTGATTCTCGGCCCGTTTTTTTTTTCACCCAATTTTTTTTTTTTTTTGCTCAACTCTAACAAGTCGGTACTGCCGAGCAGGTTGGCACGAGCTCCTTTTCATCAATTATTTCCATACTTAGCTCAAATTTTCACCACTCTGACATCTTTCAACCCATTTTTCAATAGAATCTCGGCTCCGAGCCTCGTTTTCTTCTCCAAAAATACCGTGTTCGTGTGGCCAGCGAAGCTATTTATTTCCGATAAAAAGCGAAAAATGAGAAAAAACAATAACTGTGGGTTTCCTCCACGAAGCGCTCATTTTAATATCTTGAGCTCAACGTCCCCAACGAAAATCAACCGGGGTCCAAGAAAAAGTATCCATCATGCCACGCCTTTGTATTCTCCAAAAGTAGTTGATCCGGTAACACGAAATAAAGGCGGGCCAAATACACTCTCCTGGCCGAGTTCTTGTGAAACCGAGCACGGATATCAACAACCACCAAGAGAAAATATGGATCTTTACAAACCGAGGCCCCATACTCGACCTCCGAAAATATGAAAATATCTATGGAGCACGTCGAATCAATCCCGGGCATCATTTGCATTATCTCGAACGTGTACTCATCAAGCTCAAGCATCGAGAGCACGGACGTAGGCACGCTAAACTCCTCCAAATGGTCACGATCCTCAATAATACGAAACGACGACCCGAAGGACATGGAACCACGCCATACTCAACATCACAAGTCGACTCATCAATCAACGCACACCTCGAGTCAACGACATCACATAATAGCTCGGAATCCTCCTCAACTACATCCCAACATCATCAACTACCACATCCTCCTCCTCAAAATCATCCTTCCGAGCACTTTCAAAACCATTCAACTCATGAATAGGCACAATCAACTCCTCAAAATAATTCTTTTCCATACCATACACCTTATGGACACCCGATTCCATATTCTCACTCTCAACAAAAGCATTCGAACTCAAGGCACAATCACCGGAAGAAAGAGTTGACGTACCTAGTGTGGGTGGCACGTCCGAATAGTCAAGAGAAGAGATTTCTCTAGCAACCAACTCGTCGATGTCCTCACTCGTGTCAAAAGCCTTTGTACTATCATAAACGAGAATGAGGCCCATCTCTCTCAAGGATGCTAACTGATCCACCATAGCTCGAAACTCGCTCTCCAACCAAGTACTCTCCTGCATAATCCTCGCCGATAGAGAACAATATCTTCCAAGCGGAATATGAGATGAATCTAAGTCAAAAAAAGCTACCACGGTAGAATCGAACTTTGTAAGTGTCGCTTGAAGAACGAATGGAATTAGAATGTTCCTCCAACTATGAAACTCCTCAATGATCGACATGAGGCTGTAATTGAGGGTCAAGTGAGTCTAGGATAAAGGCATTTGCGCTCGAGTCTTGTTCAAAAGTACATCACAAGTGCCTCTTGAGTGCTCGCCAATACTTTTCGGTGACGTTCGGTAAACGTTGTTGGAATTGAAGCTTCGGCACTTGAGGTACAAGGTTGGCCAACCTATAGGTGCTCAAATGATAGAGATGATAGAGCGTAGGATTCAGTTTCTTCTTTTTCGGATATGGGAGCCATTGAAGCCCGAAGAGATTGAGTGCGCCTCTCCAAGTTTTCCATAATCTCTTCTAGATCGACTCGAGAAGCTTCTCGAGGTGGCTCGGGAGGAGATGTCACTTCATAATCGGGAGGCAGAGGGTAGTAGTAGTCTGGAGGTGGAAATTTGGAATAAGACGGTTCGTTGTGACTCGGAATGTCATAACCATAATCGGCTCGAGATGTCGGGTAAGAATGGCTCGGGCCATACCCATGGGAAGTAGAAAATCTGTCATAAGAGTAAGAATATGAGTAACTCGGATATGAACAAGACGGCTTCCCATATGTTGTGTACACCTCCTCTTAATAATTTTTGGGGTGTCCACGAGACGTGCTTCCGACATAGGAATAATCATATGGGTCCATAGGAGCTCCTCAAGTAAAGTACCTCACACAAGAACAACAAACAAACCAAGGCACGTGAGACCAAGACAAAAATAATGCAAATGCAAGAAAAACACATCACAATATTTACAAAAACACAAACACCAAATAGCAAGAGAAGTAGAAAACAAATAAACAAGCAAATGAAACACACAAAATTAAGAAAAGATCACAAAAATCAAGAGAAATACGGAAAAGATGTCAATCAATTGTCTAAATCCAAATCCTACTCGTCTTCCCTGGCAACGGCGCCATTTTGTTTGTAGTATTTTTGGGCAATTGGTAACCGAGTTACCCGAACTCGGGTCGTTCTCAAAGGAAGGTGGTTCGGATACGGATTCAAGCAACGATTGACTCACACAAGCAAAAAAAATAAAAATCCTAAACACCCTACTCGCAATTTGGGGTTTGGATTAAGCTAAAGATACACAATTTAAGCTAGAAAGAAAGCAAGCAAGACCTCAATTTGCAAAAAAAAAAAAAAGAAAATAAAGAGACAAATAACAAAGTACACCTAGACCCGAGATGAAAAGAAGGCACTCATAGGTTCGGGAACATGCAACCAAGCGATGGTCACTCGTGATCAATTAACCACTCAATCAATTCTCGCTCACGCAATCAATAACAATATCACATAATCCCTAGCCTACGTGGATGATAGCATAATCGACTCAGGGACGACCTATCTAACCCTAGAATAAATCCAATAAGTAAAGACAAGCAAGACTTACGAAATCATAGATCTTAAACGAAGTCTCCAAGTCTCTAGTGCATCCACAAGAAGAAATAAATCAAAAAGTTGTAATCTTGATGGAGAAATATTATAATAAAAAATAGGGTCTTGAAGCCCTTAGAGAGTGAAATAAAACTAGAGAGAGAAGAGAGCAAACCTAAAAAGAAAAATTTAGCAAATGAGGAATTGTTCCCAAAATACAAAGCACAATGTCAATTTATAGATACACCACAAACACACACTAAAACACACATATTAAATGAGGAAAACTCGCTAGCTAGACCGAACTCGCTGGATAGATCTTCATTTTCGCTAGTTATTTTCGTTGGCAAGGGTGAACTCGAGGGATAGCTTGTGTTCGCGGGATAGGGCAACGTTTTCGCAGGCTCAAATTTTGTTCTCTGGCCATGCACACGCCGAACTCGCGGGATAGTGTCTTGTCGCGGGCGTGAAAATCGTTTTCGCGGGCTGGAAATGGTCCCGGTGACTTCATGATGCTCGATTCGCTCTAACTTCTCGCATGGTTATCCGATTGACTTGAAATTTTGACCCAAGTTCCTCAAATCTTTTTCTCCTCGTCTCGGGTGACTTTTCGGCATTTTCTAATAAATTTATTGACAACTTTCTGGAACGCGCTTTTCCTACAAAATAAAAGGTAAAAAGAGAAATAAAAAGCACAAGACACCAAAACGAAACGAGAACACAAAAACGAGCAAATACGACTATATGGACCGGGAAAAACCTAAAATAAAATAAAATGAACACAAATAAAACACATAAGAACACACAAAATAACAACAAAAACAGACAAAACATAATCCGGGTGCTACCGAACTTGCTAGTGGTGTTAGAGGGTTCGGTCCAGTGACAGTTTATGGGCATAATGGGTGATGTGGTTGTGGTGCGGGTAGGCTTCGAGTGTTGTTTCGGGGCTTGGATTTCAACTTCGTTAGGCAACCAAGTTGGTTTTGGGCAGTTTCAGGGTTGGTCCTCTTTGGCTATGGTATTCACTTTGGGTCGACTTGATATTCACTGACTCTGCTTAGTCTAGCTGCTTGGGAAGGGATCATTTTGTTTAGTTTTGTTTCGTGTAGTGTTTTGTTATGTTTTTCTGGTTTCGTTTGTTTTGTAGGTCTTCTGTTTTTGGTTTGGGCCTTAGGACCCTATTTTCGCCCGAGTAAGAGCGGTATTATCCTTTTGGGATCGATTCTCATTTGGGCTCTATCCTTTTGGGATCGATTAGTCTCCCGTTTGGGAGTTAATAGTAGTTTTTGTTTTGTTGTGTTGTGTTTGTGTTTTCTAGCGTTGCTAGGTCCGGTCCCAGGCGATCTTCGTATCTGCCTCCCAATATTTTCAGTCGTTGGTTGTACTTGTATCATTCAGCATTTGACTAGTTTTTTTTTTCACTCTGCGCGTTTTATAAAACCCCTATCGTTCCGAGAAAAAAAATTAATGACATTTTAAATTCAATAAGAAAAATTACATGGTTGACGTGCGAAGAACGTGCACCTTACTAGTTGATAAATAATTATACATATTATTAGTAAAATTACCTTATTATAAAAATTAACCCGTTTAAGCCACTTTATGTAAAAGTTTACTAAACTTTACTTTAATTAACAAAATTATTGAAATTAAATTTAAGAATGTATAATTTAAATATATATGAATTGATAATATAAATATGTAATGAAATTAGAACATAAGCTATTTAAAAAATATTGTATTTTTCTAATTAATATTAGTGAAAATATTATTAGTATATAAAAGTATTATTTTGAAACTATATATTTATTCATAAAATTATTATTTATACCAATATTATTTTTAAATATATTATCGAACTAGTATTTTGGTTCATTTTTATTTATAATATAAATATGTAAAAGATAAGAAAAAAAAATATAGTAGAATTATTTATATTTTTTTCTAGACTTGATGATGCTTGGAACTGTGAAATTTAGATAAAGAAAAAAAAAATCAAAAGTGAAGCTTACCAAAAAAAATAATAATAATAATTTTATAAATACTTTATTTACTAAATTTAATAAATATTTAGATAACAACCATTATTTCTTCAACTTTAATTTTAATTAGCTGAACTTTTGTATGTAACTTATACGAACTAATTTTCTTATTAAGCTAATTTTACTAAGATTAATACTTTTTAGTATAATAATATTTAAATTTTATATTCTTTAAATTTGGTTTTCAATATATTCTAACTTTCAAAATAAATTTCATTAAGCTTTTACATAAATGTAAACTATATGATTTAATTTCTTATAAGGTAATTTTATTAAAGATATTTAATTTTTTTATTATAAGTATTTAAAATATATATTTTAAAATAATAGTATTTTATCTGCACATGTAAGGATTTGGAAGAAAAAAAAAAAACATAAAACTTTAATAGTATTATGCCAATGTGCATGTCACCCTTCTGTTCATGTTGCATAGCTCATTATTAAAAAAAAAAAATAATAATAATAATAATAATAATAATAAAATAAATAAAATAAAATAAAATAAATATTAGGTTCAAAGCTCCAAAGGCGTGAGCGTGAAAATGTATTTTCAAGTACCATGCCAAGATTCTCATAAGTTTCTTTCGCACATACCTATGTCCTACCTAATTTTACGAGACCACTCACAAAGCATCACTATATATATACAAGCACATAATTAACAAAATTGGAAGAAGAAAAAACCAAAACAATAAGGCATAATAATCTTTTTCCTCCAATCATATAACTAACCACATCCCTTTCATTCATCTAAAAGATAAAAATGCAACTAATACTAGCCATTTTCTGCATGTTGTGTTCATGGATTTTCATCCATAGGTTGAAGCAGAAGAACAACAAATGGCCTAAAACGTGGCCGTTTTTGGGAGCGGCCTTTGAGCAGCTCGCGGACGTCGACGCCATGCACGACTGGATTCTCGGATATTTGTCGAAATCAAGAACCGTAGTCGTGTCAATGCCCTTCACGACTTATACGTACATTGCTGACCCTGCTGATGTGGAACACGTGCTAAGAAGGAATTTCAAAAATTATCCAAAGGTGACCTAAATAATAATAATAATAATAATTTCATCGTAGGCTCGTCTCATAATGCACGAACATCCACATACTACTGAATCATTTCATCAATACCATTGAGTATCACTTCGTGATTTGTCAATAAAAGTTGCATTTGCGATTTTGGGCAGCCCTCGAATTCTTTATATTAAAACCCCAAGATTTCATGGACTAATTTAAACAATCACAACTTTGCAATTCTTGGACTATTTTAACACCTTGACGTACGACTCAAATGCACGAGTATTGTCTTAAAGAAAACAAAACGAGCATAGATTTTGAAGGGTGAAGTTTACCATTCATATATGGAGGTGTTGCTTGGAGACGGCATTTTCAATGTCGATGGGGAGCTTTGGAGAAAACAGAGGAAAACGGCTAGCTTCGAATTTGCATCCAAGAATTTCAGGGACTTTAGCACAGTTGTTTTCAGAGACTATAGCCTTAAACATTTCGAAATCCTCAGTCAAGCATCCCACAATAATCAGACAGTAGATATGCAGGTAAAAAAGCTAATAAACAAACAAACATATATATACATATATAAAGAAAAAGAAAATCTTGATCCATTGACAGTCGTACGTCGATATCTTTTCTTTTTAGGAGCTTTTGATGAGGATGACACTCGACTCCATATGCAAAGTGGGATTTGGAGTGGAAATCGGGACATTGGCTCCAAACTTGCCACACAACGAGTTTGCTACGGCATTTGACTCTGCAAACATGACGGTACTCTCAGATTTATCGACCCTCTGTGGAGGATAAAGAAGTTCTTGAATATCGGGACAGAGGCCGCGCTCGATCAGGATATAAAAACCATCGACAATTTTACGTACTCTGCTATCAAGAGGAGGAAGGCAGAAATAGAACAAGGGTTGGGAAATAGCAAAGATGAAAAGGTGACCAACATATTTCAACCTATCAAATTTTCATTCTAGTTTTGTCTTAATCAGAGTTTCACAAAAGACTACTTACTATGTATAAGTGTACAATTTTAAGGAAAATGCAGTTTAATCTCAACTAAGTGTGTCCTAACAAAACAAATATATGATCAGATCAAACACGACATATTATCGAGATTCATAGAGCTAAGCCAAGATCCAGACAACAACATGACCGACAAGAGCCTGAGGGATGTCGTCTTGAACTTTGTGATTGCGGGTCGGGACACAAGTGCAACAACTCTCTCATGGGCCATCGACATGATAATGAGCCATCAAGATGTGGCCCAAAAGCTTTACGGCGGAGCTAAGAGACTTGGAACGGGATTTAACTAATGATAATAATTATGTGGAGGATGAGGATGATCGAGAGTCGTTTGATGAGCGGATAGTTCGTTTTTCAAGACTCTTGAGCTATGACTCGTTAGGAAAGCTTTACTACTTGCATGTTGTCATAACCGATACACTTCGGTTGTACCTGTTGTTCATCAGGTGATCCTTTTTTTTTTATTTAACTACTTCTAGTAGTTAATTACAAAGTTTCCTCTTCATGTCCAGACAAATCACAAAGAATGCTCAAGTGACTCTTAAAATTGAAAAATCCACCCGTTTGTAGCTGCTGCATTCATCTTCAGTTCATACCTTGGTGGTTTTTTTTTTTTTAAATATTAAATATATGTCATCCTTCCATAATTTTTTTATGAATGACGTCCCTAAAACAATACTCCATATTTGCGTGAATAAGCCATTATCATTACGAATTACCAAAACAAAAAAAAAAAAA
>CACSLK010027752.1:18585581-18610931 GCA_902706635.1 Striga hermonthica | reverse complement strand
TTTTTTTCTCTACTTCTGGAGCGTGTTATTCTACTGTAGGAAGCTCATGTTATTCTCTTGTGGAGAACTTGTGTATTCTCATGTAGGGAGATTTTTATTTTTGCTTTTAGTCTTGTAGTGTGTGTTGTAGTATCTAGGCTACCTTGGGTAATCCTCTTATTCCGACTACTTAGCCGATTGTAATTATGTGTTTTAGTTCATGAAACTTTCATTTCAAATAAAAGAAAAGAAACACAAAAAATTTGTACAATCTGAATTTTGTTGAACCTAACGATTTTGTGGGTACAATCTTTATATATGTCTTCTTTAATTATTTTCTTCTCAAAATTTGGAGTTGGACCTTTGAAGTGGATTCGTCGTTTGGATCTCCTTCATGATTGTGCCTGAATTTGATCAACGTTGCATTGGAGGTCGAACGACTTATTCCCAAATCAAATGGTTGGATCATCCTTGAATATTCATTTGGAGTTCAATAACACTAATTCAAGGGCTTGAAAGCTTTTTTTCTCGGATGGAACACTATATTGTTTGAGTGCCACAATGAAGCTTGAACTGAACGTCGTTGTTCTTCATGGATTTTGTCTCCACTTACTAGAGAGGAACCAATGTTTCCTTTTCTTCTTTTTGGTCTTCTTCCACGTTAAATTGTCAACGTAACATGGAGGCTCAAAGATTTGATTCTAGTTTAAACTTCAGTCTTCAACTTGAATTCTCTTGATCTCCAAGAAAGCCTTCGAATCATCATAAATACCATGGATCTTCAAGAAAATTCTTGAGGGATCTTGAACTTGACTTTTGAATTGTGCGATGAGATTTTGGCTTTAAGGAGAACCCTATTTATAAGTAAAAAAGAGAGTGTCTTGAAAAATAAGATGCTGATTTTAATGTTCCTTCAAAATTTTATACAATCTCATTGCATGATACTAATATTTGACTTGGTGGAAAATAAAAATATTTATTTTATTAACTAAAATCTTATTTATTTTGAATTTATGACAAAAAAATAAATAAATACACTAACTAAATAAAGTTTAATATCTATACACTCCTAGTATGATATACTAATTTCCTGCCACGTCAGATAGTTGACAAATTAACAAGTATCCATCGTGATAGATGAGCACAATTGCATTTAATTAAACTTAATTGCAGGGAAAATTATGACACTTTCATAAATTGCAAATTAAGCAAAATTTTCTTAAGTTTGCATATTAATAAATGACTTTTCAGTATGTTTGCAATTCCATATGTTAGGTTTAAATTGGGCTCGGTTTTGCTCATGTGGACTTCCTAAAGAATGTTCGCATGCACAATCATTATCGAACTTTCGGTATTTTGAGATTCTCTTGCAACTGTCGGTCAATCTCAATATTAAACTTAAAAATCTTGATTTTTTTTTGGGTAGAATCTTAATGTTATTTCAATTTAGAATCCTGATAATGTTTTCTCATATTACATATACTCAATATTCATGTTACACCATTTGAGAAAGAAAACTCATAGAGATCTCATATTCGTTTATCCACGACCCTATTTAAGAGCTCATGAAGATCTATGGTTTCAACATTTTGAAAATTTCATAAAATTGAGCAATCACTGGAGTTTTGTGGTCACCAAGGAGTTGACAGTCATTGAAAAATGAGAAGATGCAACAGTTGTGAAGTTGCATGAGACATGACTCTTTGAGGTTTGGATCTAAATATATTTTGAGTTTTGTTTCAATATGGATTTGTAATTCAAAGCTTTTTTCTTCGTGCTTTTTCTCTATGCAATCTATGTGTATTTTACATTGATTTACAAAAGTTGAACTGAGGAGAAGTATATTATTCTTTGAAATATTGAATGGCATTTTAAGATTTTAAAATCCGAAGCTTCTAATTAAGATTTTTTTATTTAACTAGGATCTTCGAAAATCTCATATCTGGATGTGGGGTTTGGTGTTTGATTTCGTATCTGTATTTATTTTTGAAATCTCACAAGTGTTAAAAGAAGTCATAACAAATCCAATTGATAAATAAATTGGTTTTTCCTTATAGAGTTCATAAGTTATTTATTTTTTGTTTGGACATGATTATTTCAATTTATATGATGATTCCATTATTGATCTTCATATTCTTGTAGATGACTTATATAAAACGAATTTTAACCAATAGTGGGGATTGAACCTACAACCTTTGGGTTATAAAAAGTAACTATCACTAACTGAGTTACTGGGCATTTTAGTGTGATTTGATTTATTTATATCTTAAAATATAACAAAAAATAATATAATAGTTAAGTATATTGATTCTGAATTATAAATAATATAATAATAAATTATATAGATTTTATCTATAAATATTATAATAATTAAGTATATAGATTATAAATTATAAACAATGTAATTAAGAAAATATTTTATAAGACAAAAATAATATAATAATACAGAAATATATTCTAAATTATAAATAATATATTTATTCTATATAATAAGATTCTAAATTATGCGTAATATAATATGATTAAATAGAAATATAATATAATGATTGAGTAAATAGATCGATATAATAATATAATGACTTGGTAAAAATGATTAGGTTGATAAAGCATTAATTATTTCAAATTTAGTATACCTTAATGTTGAGTAATATTTTTGCAATTGATTTTTAATCGAGTAATCGTTGTCTCTCAAGGAGGCTATGCAAAGCTAGTCTCAGTTGTAAGTTGCCGAACACAAAAAGGGTAAAGCAAACAAGTCCTAAAAATTTTAACTCGATTTTTGGATTGATTTTAAACTAAATCAACTAGGAAATTAAAGACAATTAACTAAATCTTCCAACTTTAAAACTTAAAACATCCAACGCACGAATAAAACGAAAACAACAAATCAAACATGCAAACATTAACATAAATAGTAGCTAAATTCGAACATTCAATTCCTAAATAATCAATCTTCTACCAAAGTCCCGACTTTTTCTTGATATGCCCAAAAACTAACTAACTAATCACCTTATATAAGAAAATTAAAATGAAAGTTAATAACTTTAACAAACTCAAAATTTCTCAACTCAAACTCTGTCTGAGACGCTAAATTTACCGCAAAAAAATTCTCAATTAAAAAATAGACAATTTCAAAGTGATGAATCTTAAAACTAAGTACTCACTTTCGTGAAGCATGCTCGAACAAAATCGGATTAAGAGGCATGAAACATTCATAATAGCTGAAAAAAATCAAAAGTCGAGTCTTGGAGCTTCTAAACCTTTTAATTATTTCATAACTTACTAAAATACTTTTTTATTGGACCATATTTCCGGTGCATCCCACGGTTTAACACTGATTAGTTTTCTTTATATTTATTTATTTATTTATTTTTATTAATTAACACTAGTTAGTTATCAAAATCGAATTACGCATTGTACCAAAAAATAAAATAAAAAAATAAAAAATCGAATTACGGAGTCCTGCCAAAGTTTTGCATGCTACAATCTCAAGAAAATTTGTGCTTCCACAATAAAACCTAAACCCTTCATCACGACAAGCAGCTTCACAGTTCTGTTGCGACCCAAACAACTCCAAATCCGCCGTGAGTCGTGATGTCCTCCTCCGGTAGAGGCGACCACCACAGGAGAAACCGGAACACGACTTCTCATCATCCCACGGCCTCCCCGAACGACGATCACCTCGGACAACCCATTCTTGATCGACATAACACACCATCCACTCCCGAGCCCTCTTCGAGTTCGAATCAAAACAACCGTGGGCGGGGCGCTCAATTTCGAAGGAATTCGAGGTGGGCACCGAGGAATCGAGTTGGGGAATCTCACAAGTCCGAGGAAAAAGTAGGAGGGGATGAGGCGGAATGTTGTAGCTCAAGCTCGCAAATTTATTCGGATGCTGGTGAAGTAAAGGTTGAAGAGTCGGGTTCGGGTTCGGGTTCGGTTTCGGATGTGGGTGCCAATAATGGTGAAACTGAGGGCTACAGAGCTGACTGTGAAAGGGGACAGGAAACTACTGAAGAATTGGATTCGGGTAATGAGGATGAGACTCTCAAAAGATTGAAAGAGCTGCGCCTGAGTGTTGAAGAGCCCGAGTCAGAGGAGGAATTACTGGCCATCAATCAACAGCTGCAGGAGGATGAGGTATTATCATTTGATGATATTAATGCTTCTTGGAAAATAATCTGGGCACTATGATTTGTAATTCTTTTGTTATGTTGTGATCTAAGTCTAACGTACGCCTCCTGTTAAGAACTAAGCTCCAGAAAGGCATCTTCAAGTTGATATCATCTGCAATTGATAGGGTGGAATTTGCAGCAGCCAATCACAGTCTTATGCCCCCCTGTGTACATGTTCACACAACACACGTGCCTGTTTTTCATTTACTTTCATATAAGAGGTTAGGGAAGAATATTGAGAAAGGGAACAAACAGGAGCAGCTTTGATACGCAATTCATATATTCATGCATGTCTTACTCATCCATTATGCTATCGATCAGCAAATTCTTAGAGTATCTGTTAAAATGTAGAGTATTTGTTTACATTTTATATGTCATTCATTATCTCCGTTTTAAGAAAATCTAGAAGTTGGTCTTTGTCTCGTTGGCCTCTTAACCATTTTTCCCTATTTTATTGCAGCTGTTGGCAATGGAATCTATTTATGGAGAAAAACTCTACATTCTAGAGAATCAGGGTGGCTTAAAGCGTTTCCAGGTAGTCGAGTAGTCAAAAACTTAACTTTTTCTTTTTCGAGAAGAAAAAGTATTAAATATTAGTTACATGATTAACAGGTTCATATTCATGTCGAAGTGCCCCAGGGATTGGGCATCACCACAAAGTGTAACAACTCAGGTTTCGTTGAGAAGGGGAGAGAAAATGCTACCACAGATTTCTCGTACTCATTTCGAGTGGAATATCTGCCACCAATCATATTGACTTGTTTATTACCTAAATCCTACCCGAGCAAATGTGCCCCCCAATTCACGATATATGTCCAGTGGTTGGAACATACTAACATATCCCGTCTTTGTAGTGAGCTCGATTCGATTTGGGCTCAAAATGCGGGTCAGGAGGTGATATACCAATGGGTGGATTGGTTGCATAATTGTACCCTCTCTTATCTTGGTTTTGATAGTGAGATACTTCTTGGACCCTATGGTGTAAGACATGATGATCGACAAGAAGAGATTAGGGCAATTTCGGGAAGTGCCTCCCCTGATATCGATATTCCTACTCTCAAGAGTTACAATGATGAAAAGTTGTATGAGATTTTTTGCAAAAACATCCAAGAATGCTGCATTTGTCTCAGCGAGTTTGCTGGTAAGTCTTGTAGAATATTAACCTCTCGGGTGCTGCTTTTATTGAAGAAAAATAAAAAAAAAACTACAGATTAAGTCCCCAAGCAATATTAATTACTGAAAACATTGAATTGTTTTTATTGAGGTATAATTCATTTCATCAGTTCACATCATCACTGTCATTCTTGGTAGCTCTTTTTTTCCCCTATTATTTATTAGTTTGAATCAGGTGAAGGTTTATTTGTTCATCTCATTATTTGGTTGTTTGCGACACCTAACGTATTTCTTCGCCTGTTGGAAATATAGCTATTCACTTGAATGTATATGTCAATTGGATTTAAAATAGGATTTTGTGTAATGTGATTGAGGTTTAGCTGACATGCATTCAATAAATCCTTTACAATTTGATCAACTTTCTAGAGAATCGTATGATTAGACAGATGTATTTGATAAGAAAGACGTTATATCAAAAATTAATTGAGAAGTAGTAAGAATTTAGTACTTTGATTCCTTCTGGTGCAGACCTCAATATCGACTTGTCGTCTACAATCGACTTTATTAATCTGACTACTTTGCTATTCTATTTAAGGACAAGTTAACGCCATCTTGTTTTTTAATATGTCTAATTTTTTCATTGATTTATTGACCCTTTTTTTTTCCATTAGGTTCGGAGTTCATTAAGCTGCCATGTGAGCACTTCTTTTGTGAGAAATGCTTGAAAAGTTTTACGAGCATTAATGTGATGGATGGAACAGTATTCAAGATCAAATGCCCGGAACCAAAATGTGATGGCATGATTCCGCCTGGTTTGATTAAACGGTTATTGGGAGAAAAAGAGTTTGAACGATGGGAGTCATTGTTGTTGGAGAAAACATTGGAATCCATGAAAGATGTGGTTTACTGTCCAAGATGTGAAACGGGCTGTTTGGAGGACAAGGATCATCTTGCACAATGCTCAAAGTGTTATTATAGCTTCTGTTCACTCTGTATGGATAAACGTCATGTTGGGGCTGAATGCACGACACCTGAAACCAAGTTAAAGGTTCTAGCGGTAATGTTCCAATCTTCTCATAGCTCTAATGTTCGTGTTTTCAGTTTTCATTGGGATTTTGTGAGATGTGAAATATCCTTTTAACTAATCATTCGAAAATTGTTCCTCTCTCATCACAGGAGCGACAAAATTCATTGTCACCAATGAGGTGGCACGAACAGGCAATGATCAATGACTTGCTTAGTCTCAAGGAGATTTTCGCCACCACAAAACGATGCCCTAATTGTAGCCTAGCTATAGTTCGAAGTGTAGGTTGCAATAGTATGGTTTGTCGTAATTGTGGCCAACATTTCTGCTACCGTTGTAGTAAGGCCATATCCGGATATGACCATTTCAGGTTTTTTTTTTTTCGTGCTATCGACCATTTAACTCAGTGTATGATAATTCCGACCGTTAAATAGTCATCGATTTTACTGACTATCTTTCTATTTTCTTTCTCTCTTTTTCTTTTTATTATTTTTTTGGTGGTGGGCAGGAATGGTGAGAACTGCGAGAACGCCGAGAAGGAAGAAGAAACCAAGAGTTGGAATAAAAGGACGAATGGACCAGTGGCAGTGGGTGCACAGATGGCCAGATTGAACCCTAATGCTACTCATCCTTGCCCATGTTGTGGACGACACAATGTCAAGGTATCATTACTCATTACATCCCATTTTTTATTTATGCTCTTTGTTTTATACTTTAGATTACAGTCCCTTATACATCTAGTTTGTGTGTGTAAGTACGTGAAAGAAATTATGTGACTGGATGAATTGGATGAAGAGTGAATTAAAGTTGATATGATATGTGAGTATGGTTACTTGATATTATTTGATTATATTGATAATATTGAGGAGAATTGCGTGAAATGGGCAGATTTGGAAAAGCAATCACATAACGTGTTGGGCGTGCAAAAGACATTACTGCTACCTGTGCAGAGAGAGAGTAAGGCAAAGATCGGAACATTTTGGTCCCACGGGTTGCAGGTAGCAATGCTGATGTAGACAAGATATCGTCTAGCATTTTTAATTTATGATATGTATTTATTGGTCCTTTTATTATTGGTCATATTATTATTACTACTCCTTTTATGTTTAGTATTTAATTGGTAAGAGAATAATTATTATTGTGATTATTGGTATTAGAATATTTAAAAAGAGATCTTATCTTGTTTGACAAGTTAGGAGTAGGGTTTAGGAGTCTTATTTAAAAGACTCCTCATCTATTGTGTTCTTCAGTTGAGTTTGAAATAAAATTTATCGTGTTTTGTCGTATCGAGAGATTGAATCTTTTTTATTATCACCTACTCGTCCACTTCCTTAGATCCTGTATTTTTCCAACAATATTTTTTATATCCCATCTTATCTTTATTTTTTTTTTTTAATTTTCTTTTTGTTGGATTAATAATCATTAATTCAGTTTCCAAGGGTTGGTTTAACTACAAAATAATTGTTATATTCCAACGGAAAATCCTATGGTAATATATTCCAATGAAAATTCCAACGGATATTCCAATGGTATAGCTTCCGTTGGAATGATTCTAACGGAAATTCCAACAAAAATATTCCGCTGGAATGTGTTTTTCATTGGAATTTTAGATGGAATTTGATGATTCCAACAGCCATATTTCCAACGACTTTTTACCGTAGGAATTTCCGTTGAAATATGCAAATTCCGTTGGAATTTTTATTTCCACCCCCGTTGGAAAATTCACCGTTGGAATCATCAGAATCCAACAGAAATTCCAATGGAAAACTCATTTCAACGGAATATTTTTGTTGGAATTTCCATAATGGAAAACTCATTTCAACGGAATATTATTTCCGTTGGAATTGTCGTTGGAATTTCATATTATGAAATAATAATATTGAAATATCCGTTGGAATTGTCGTTGGAATAAATCTTTTGGAATAGATTTTCGTTGGAATTTCATCATTTTCTTGGAGTGTTTCAATAAGGATAAAAAATTAAAAATATAAATGCTAAGCTGTCTAGAGGGTCACTCCGATACACTTTTTAAGCAAAATAATAATTATTTATATGGTAAAGTTTTTATATTAATTTATGCTAATTTTTTAGTATATAAATCATAAATTAGATGATTGAAGTTAATGTAATTACTAGGGAAATTATATGGCCAGACAATTTTTTTACCAATCTTACATCATACATTCTCGTGTGAAATGTCGATTTCAGTTCAAGGAGAATCGATTATCAAACTGATGATAGTTTTATGGAGTGAATCGATTGCTAGCGAGACTGATTTAGTTTCATGGAGCGAACCGATTGCTAGCGAACCATCCAAAACTGGCCAAAAATCGGCTGGGAACTGGTTCAAAATTTTAAATCTTTTAACCAATATTTAAAAATATATTTAATGTAATTTAAAATAAATATTTAAATTTACTTGGATAGGCATATTGTGCATGACCGCTTTCCCGCTAGCGTTTACTACATAAATGTACACAAATCCTCCTTATTTTCCAATTAAATAATGTAAGGAAAAAAGTTTTAAACAAAAACTCATTAGTCAATCAGTTTGACCCAACTAGTCAATATGCAAATGCGTTTGGGTCAACTAGGTCAGCCAATGACGGATTTATAAATTTTATTCAGGGGTTCAATTTTAAATGTTATAACGAGGTTGTAATTTAAGTCGAAACGTTCATTTCATATAAAAATATATGTAATAAATATAAATATCGATATGTGTATCATCAAATTTTTAAAGCCTATAATTTGTATCACCCTCAAACAGTCAAACTTTTAAAAAATAAACAAAAAAAAAGAGATTTCGTGTATTTATAATTTAAGAAAAATAAAGAAGAAACTTTTGCAACACATTGTGTTTATCAAATGAACAATTTTTTAAGAACAAAAAATAAATAAATAAAACTTTTGCAGCACATTGCATATAATTTTTGTTGATGAAAACTTATCAAATGGGCATTTTATAAGAAGAAAAATAAAAAAAAAAATTAAAAATATGTGATTACACAAAAAAAAAAAAGAAGTAAAAAATCAACATTAAAAAATGTAACAATTCAACTAAATACTGAGTTTTATAAACACTAAATCGTTTCACTATTAAGAGATCGAAAGAGTTAATTGTTATAAATATTTTGCAAAACTTATCAAAAAAATTTAAAATATAATGATTGTTAATACATTTCTCAATTAATAAATAATATTATTGATTTGATTTAAAATAGCATAGAAAAATAATTATTAATGTGTAATTTTTTTTACATTTCTATACATATTTATATTGTATTTTCTTATATATATGTATATATTTTTTTTTTTCAAAAAATCAGGGGGGCCCATGGGCCCCCTAGGCCCCATTCAAATCCGTCTTTGAGGTCAGCCATGTCTCAGTCAAGCTTCTAGCAATATAGAATAAACAAATAGTTACTTAAATTTGGTCTTGTACATTGGGTATATAATAATAATAAAAAAAAGATGTTACGGTCTCGTTACAGAACTATTTCATCGGGTTTGTAACCGTTAGGTCAACTATTTTAGAACTATTTCATCGGGTTTGTAACCGTTAGGTCAACTATTTTTGACGGTTATATGATGATCTAACGGTTACAAACCCCTACGGAATGGTTCAGTAACAAGACTTTAGCATTTCTCAATTAAAAAAAAAAAAAGGTTATTTATCGCATTTGTTTTTATCACGTTGAAATATACAACTTCTCGTATGGCAAACCTGGAAAATCGAACCGAACATTCATGGGCGATCATAAATGTATTCTTTCACCACCACAACAGGAAAATCGAACCGAACATTCATGGGCGATCATATATGTATTCTTTCACCACCACAACATTTTTTTTAGCGATGCAGCCTAACCGTTAGACAACCCGACCCGTCATACTTCATAAAAATGCGTACTCATACATAGAATATTATACAATTTATTTTTTTAGATAGTGACAATTCAATTCCAAAGTACTCAAATTTGTTAGAAAAATATGTTACTTAGTAGCTTATAATGAAAGAACAATGTAACCATTGCAACATACGAAACCGAGCAAGATTTTGCAAAGAAATTGCCCACGAGAAGACACGATATCATCAAGAAAGCAAGAGATTCCTCATTCCTCAACGATGAAGATGAAAAATGATGGTCGGTCATAACTCGTACGTGCAACTGTGTATGATAAAATGTGGAAAAGAAAATTCCAAAAAAGAAAAGAACAAATAAAATTTGTTCGGACAAGTCATTTACTATCCAGCTGTGTGATGCTTGCAACCCTTGGGACCAAAATGTTCCGATTTTCGCCATACTCTCTTCATGCTACCTAGCCTTACTCTCTTCCTGCACACGTAGCAGTAATGGCTTTGGCACGATCAACACTGTATGTGATTGTCTTTTCCAATCTGCTCATTTCACGTCAACTCTCCTCAATATTATCAACATAATTAAATAAAATCAATCGATCAATCACCCTCACATATCATATCAACTTTAATTCACTATTCATCCATAATATCACGTACAGATGTATCAGGTATTAGGGACTGTAATCTAAAGTATAAAACAAAGAGCATATATAAAAACGGGATGTAATGAATAATGATACCTTGTCATTGTGTTGTCCACAACAAGGGCAAGGATGAACGACGATAGGATGAAATCCTGCCATCTGTGCACCCACTGCCGCCACTGGTCCATTCATCCTTTCATTCCAACTCTTAATTTCTTCTTCCGGGAAAAGTTCACAGCTCTCACCATTCCTGCCCACCACCAAAAAAACAAAAGAAGAGAAAGAAAATAAAAAGATGGTCAGTAAAATAACGGTCGAAATTAACATATTTTGAGTTAAAATGGAGGATAGCAAAAAAAAAAAAAAAAAAAAAAAAAAAAAAAAAAAAAAAAAAAAAAAAAAAAAAAAAAAAAAAAAAAAAAACTGAAATGTTCATATCCGGATATGGCCTTACTACAACGGTAGCAGAAATGTTGGCCACAATTACGACAAACCATCCTATTGCAACCTTCAGTTCGAACTATAGCTAAGTTACAATTAGGGCATTGTTTTGTGGTGGCGAAGATCTCCTTGAGACTAAGCAAGTCATCGATCATCGCCTGTTCGCGCCGCCTTTGATCTGATCTCATTGAAGACGTTGATTTTTGTCGCTCCTGTGATGAGAGAGGATCAAAGATCCCAGATTTTGAATGACTAATTAAAGGATATTTCACATCTCACGAAATCCCAATGAAAAAGTACCGACTTAAAAAATCTAATTTTAATGGACTTGTGCATTTAAATCAAGCTGCGGCTAACTAATGTTGCGATTGGACAATTTTTATTTTTTAACAAATTTTCAAAATCCAATCGCAGCTGAAACAATTTATTTAAGTAACAAAACCTATAAACCTAAATAAGGTCCCTAACAAACTGAAAACACGAACGTTAGACCTATGAAGATTGGAACATTACCGCTAGAACCTTTAACTTGCTTTCAGGTGTCATGCATTGAACCCCAACATGACGTTTATCCATACAGAGTGAACAGAAGCTGTAATAACACTTTGAGCATTGTGCAAGATGATCCTTGTCCTCCAAACAGGCCGTATCACATCTTGGACAGTAAACCACATCTTTCATGGATTCCAATGTTTTCTCCAACAACATTGACTCCCATCGTTCAAACTCCTTTTCTCCCAATAACCGTTTAATCAAACCAGGCGGAATCATGCCATCACATTTTGATTCCGGGCATTTGATCTTGAATACTGTTCCATCCATCACATTAATGCTGGTAAAGCTTTTCAAGCATTTCTCACAAAAGAAGTGCTCACATGGCAGCTTGATAAACTCCGAACCTAATCGAAAGGAAAAAGGTCAATTAATCAGGTTTTTTCATGAATAAATTTAGACATCGATATTGAGGTATGCACCATGATTGATACCAGAAGGAATCAAAGTACTAAAATACTTACTACTTCTCAAATAATTTTTGAAAAAAAAAACGTCTTTCTTATCAAATAGATCTGTCTAATCTTAAGATTCGTAGAAAGTCGATCTTATTGTAAACTGTAAAGGATTTATTGAATGCGTGTCAGCTAAACCTCAGTCTCATTACACTAAATCCTATTTTAAACTTGACAAGCAACACTTTCCAATATACATATACATTCGAAGTGAATAGCTATATTTCCAACAGGCAAAGAAATACGTTAGGTGTCGCAAACAACCAAATAATGAGATGAACAAATAAACCTTCACCTGATTCAAACTAATAAATAATAGGGGAAAAAAGAGCTCCCAAGTATGACAACGGAAGTAGTTAGATGATGTGAACTGATGAAATGAATTATACCTCAATAAAAACAATTCAATGTTTACAGTAATTAATATTGCTTGGGGACTTAATCTGTAGTTTTTTTTTTCTTCAATAAAAGCAGCACCCGAGAGGTTAATATTCTACAAGACGTACCAGCAAACTCGCTGAGACAAATGCAGCATTCTTGGATGTTTCTGCAAAAAATCTCATACAACTTTTCATCATTGTAACTCTTGAGAGTAGGAATATCAATATCAGGGGAGGCACTTCCCGAAATTGCCCTAATCTTCTAGTTGATCATCATGTCTTACACCATAGGGTCCGAGAAGTATCTCACTATCAGAACCAAGATAAGAGAGGGTACAATTATGCAACCAATCCACCCATTGGTATATCACCTCCTGACCCGCATTTTGAGCCCAAATCGAATCGAGCTCACTACAAAGAGGGGATATGTTAGTATGTTCCAACCACTGGACATATATCGTGAATTGGGGGGCACATTTGCTCGGGTAGGATTTAGGTAATAAACAAGTCAATAAGATGGGTGGCAGATATTCCACTCGAAATGAGTAGGAGAAATCGGTGGTAGCATCTTCTCTCCCCTTCTCAACGAAACTCGAGTTGTTAAACGTTGTGGTGATGCCCAATCCCTGGGGCACTTCGACATGAATATGAACCTGTTAATCATGTAACTAATATTTAATACTTTTTCTTCTCGAAAAAGAAAAAGTTAAGTTCTTGACTACTCGACTACCTGGAAACGCTTTAAGCCACCCTGATTCTCTAGAATGTAGAGTTTTTCTCCATAAATAGATTCCATTGCCAACAGCTGCAATAAAATAGGAAAAAATGGTTAAGAGGCCAACGAGACAAAGACCAACTTCTAGATTTTCTTAAAACGGAGATAATGAATCACGTATAAAGTAAAGAAATACTCCGTATTTTAACAGATACTCTAAGAATTTGCTGATCAATAGCATAATGGATGAGTAAGACATGCATGAATATATGAATTGGTTATCAAAGCTGCTCCTGTTTGTTCCCTTTCTCAATATTCTTCCCTAACCTCTTATGTGAACTACTGCAAATTCCACCTATCAATTGCTGGGAACCCCAACTATTTTAAAAAGGCTGATGATATCAACTTGAAGATTAGATCACAACATAACACAAGGAATTACAAATCATAGTGCCCTGATTATATTCCAAGAAGCATTAATATCATCAAATAATAATACCTCATCCTCCTGCAGCTGTTGATTGATGGCCAGTAATTCCTCCTCCGACTCGGGCTCTTCAACACTCAGGCGCAGCTCTTTCAATCTTTTGAGAGTCTCATCCTCATTACTCGAATCCAATTCTTCAGTAGTTTCCTGTCCCCTTTCACAGCCAGCTCTGTAGCCCTCAGTTTCACCATTATTGGCACCCACATCCGAACCCGAACCCGAACCCGACTCTTCAACCTTTACTTCACCAGCATCCGAATAAATTTGCGAGCTTGAGCTACAACATTCCGCCTCATCCCCTCCTACTTTTGCCTCGGAATTTTGAGATTCCCCAACTCGATTCCTCGGTGCCCACCTCGAATTCCTTCGAAATTGAGCGCCCCGCCCACGGTTGTTTTGATTCGAACTCGAAGAGGGCTCGGGAGTGGATGGTGTGTTATGTCGATCAAGAATGGGTTGTCCGAGGTGATCGTCGTTCGGGGAGGCCGTGGGATGATGAGAAGCCGTGTTCCGGTTTCTCCTCTGGCGGCCGCCTCTACCGGAGGAGGACATCACGACTCACGGCGGATTTTGGTAACTAATGAGCGTACTAGGACTCTAAGATATTTTTTAAGATTTTTTAAATTAGGGATATCTATTAATTGAGGTAAAAAAGTTTACATGTATTGTAGTGAGAATCATGTTTCGTACCTTCCTTGAATAACTCGTTATCGATCATCTTCATAAGAGTCGTATTCCTTCACCCCGCAACATCGTTCTGTTGGAGTGTGTCGGATGCAGTCAATTGAGACTCAATTCCAGCTTCTCATAAATATGCCCTAAACTCTCTAAAGAGGTATTCGTCATTTCGATCAGATCGAAGTGACTTGATACTCTTACATATACTCCTTGAATTTCTCAAAACATTTGGAACATTCTTTCAAACCTTTATTTTAACAATACACTAGTCTGCTGATCCGTTTATATTAATATAAATAATATATTAACATATATATTTATCTTTTAACATAAAAATAAATAATAATTTTACATGTTTTGGTTAATCATAATACTCAAATATTATTGTTGGAAATAGTTTCCGTCTTCTGTTTTCACTAGTAAGTGGTCAATATCTGATTAATAGTTTTAGAGTTGAGTCCTAGATTGAATTGGAACTAGAATCACTTCAATCATGTTGTTATTCGAGAATTGAGTATCCCTTTAAGTCGAGCATTAAGCAATCTAAGAATTCAATTTTTTCGAGACTGTTGACGAGTTTCCATTAAGATTACTTAGCGAATCTAGTTAATTAATTAAGTTTTTATTGAGCAAGTCAAGAAAAGTTTGAGAAATCAAGTAAGACGAGCTTTGTTTAAAGAAGAGCTTTTGAGAAGATTAAGAGTCAAGGAAAATCAAGTAATTGAGAGGATTAATTGATTTTCTCAAAGAGCTAAAATAGTTAATTTCAAAACAATCAAGAATTCACTTTCCAACAATTAAATTAATTTTTCCCAAAAATATAGATATTTAAGGAGTCGATCCCTCAATTGTCTAGAGCATTTTTCAAGAACAATTCAACTGCACTACGAGGTGGAGAAAGTTGTATTCTACACGTGAGTCCTAATTGTATGTATTTTCTGTTATATTTTGTTTCTATCCATAACCAGGGGTGGATCTATGTTGAAGCTAGGGGGGGCCATTGTCCCCCCCAAAAATTTTAATTTTTAGTATTATATATATATATGTGATAAATATATTATTTTCACATAAAATCATACAATTATATTAAAATAATTGATGTATTACACTTTCTACTAATAATTCAACTACAAATTATACTCTTTTTACACTTTTGTATAATATTTTTTCTAATTTAAATAAATTAAATGCGCGGAAAATATGTGAAAACATAAAAGTTGGTAATTCTTGAAGAAGATATTCATATAAAATATGCTTAATGGAAAAAAAATATCAAAACTATATATTAGTATTGCGTCAATCATTAATGAAATATATGAGTTGAGAGATCGTTCAATCTAAATTTGTTATTGTCAATGTTTGAAACTTTATAATTCATATTGCACTATTATTATTATATATAATTTTATAATACAACATTCTATGTTTTATATACATCAATTCAAATCTAAAATCATTAAAAAAAATATATAGCCTCCTTCAAAATAAATTTTTGGATCCGCCCCTGTCCATAACTGAAGTTATATCAGAGTCGTAGGGTAATATTTAAATTATATTATTCAAAGATAAATTTGATTAAAGACTCTAATATTAATTCTATTTTTAAAACGTCAATTTCATTGAGAATTATAATGTTATTATAAAATGTATTTTTTTCATTAATAAAAATAATAAGAATATAAATTTAAATTATGAATTTGAGTAAATTCCAATTCGATATGATCATAAGATATGTCCAAATAATTTGAATATTAAATTATTTGATTATTTGTTTATAATTTTTATCGGTGTGGTAAGTTCATAAAAGTTTCCAAATTGTATGATTATATGTTACATTCTGTTTCTATCCATACCATAAATATTATCAGAATCGTTTTTTTTTTTTTTGGAAGATAGAAATTTCATATAAAAGGCACAAATGTGCAAATATACACCCACCAGCTGAAAACACATTCACCGGCTGAATTAAAATGAGAGGACAGGTCAAAAGACCGCCTAGAACCGGCCCTAACAGGGTATTACCCTAGCCACACAAAGACGACCCCAACAGGGTAAAAAGAAAATACAAAAAACACAATACCTAAAGAACGACCCCAACAGGATAATGCCCGAGTGTAAAATCCCAACAGGATAATAAGTTCACACTCGGACGCACAGAGGCCAATGACCCAAACCTAAAACACAAACCTAAACAACAGACACTCCAACGACACAAACGAAACAGAGAAAAAGCAACAAAACAAAAGATAAGAAAATAAAAGCTAAAACGAGCCCTCCCTCAGTGAAGAGACCGGACTAAACCAGTGGGCGGAAGCCGACTTCAAGGGGAAGTCCGAAGAACGAGGACTACACCCACCACTGCCGAAGCCTAGCAAGGCGACGTCCCAGTCCACAAACAACACCAACAGTCGACCCGCTCTCCAACCGAAAGAAGCCGAAATCGACCCACAAACCACAGCCGTCGACCGGAACCCAGCTAACACCACTAGCCGTAGATCCGGCAACACTGATCCTCCCATAGATTCAACGCCAGAGATCCAGGGAGAAGGGTACAAGAACGGCAACAATGCCCCAGCCACAATGAAACCACCGGTGTAACCAACAGGCGCACCTCCCAGCCCTCCCCCTAGACACCCCATAGCCAAGCTCCACCGCACCACAAAGAAGCCAGCGACCAAGAACAGCGACGACACCCTCGAATAATGGCAGAGCCTGAGATGAAGCCAGCTGGAAATGAGAAGAGGGGAAACGCCACACCCAATCGCCGCTGCCGCACCCCTCACAGCCCTCCACCCGCGATCGCCGCCTGAGCACGAACAACCACCGAGAAATCAGAGGAATCAGCGCCCAAGCCGAACCACGAACAAAGAGAGAGGAGGAGCACCTCAGGGCAAGCCATGGGTGTGCGGTTGAGAGCTGCTCACCGGCAAGCCGGCGGCGTCACCAAGAGAGGCACAGATCGAAAAGATTGAGGAGAAGTTCGGCGGAGGAGATTGGGGAAAAGGGTTTCGGCGGAGCTGTTTTTCCACTTACAAATTACTGTACATTTATTATCAGAATCGTAGGATGATATTTGAATTATATTATTGAAAGATAAAATTGTTAAGGACTCTAATATTAATTATGTTTTTCATATGTCAATTTGATTGGGAATTATAATGTTATCATAAAATGTATTTTTTTTCATTAATCAAATGATAAGTAGATAAATTTAAATTTTGAATTTGGGTAAAGTCAAATTCTGATATGATGATAAAATAAGTCCAAATGATTGGAATATTAAATTATTTGGTATATTAATTTAGAATTTCTATCAGCGAAGAAGTTTTCTATGTGTGAAATTCTACATGTGATTCATAATTGTACATATCTTTTGTTATATTATCTCTCTATCTATAGCAAAAATTATAACAGAATCGTATGATGAATTTTAAATTATATTTTTCAAATATCAATTTGAGTTAAGACTGTAATAATTCTTTTATTTAAAGTTCAATTTTATTAGGAATTATAATATTACTATAACAATGTATTTTTTTGTTTATCGAATGGTAATGAAGTTCTTGTTTATGAGCGTTTTTATGTTTGTATGAGTTTGATTCAAACATATACTTGAATTGTAGTATGAACTTGTTATTTATAGAATGTCGACTTTCTGCCAGTCAAGGGGAAATCAAGCACTTCATTTGGAAGTGTGTCAACACCTGCCAGTCAACACATGCCTTGCTAAGACAGGGGTGCTCATTGATACTAGATGCAAAGTCTGTGGAGAGATTTCAGAAACAGTCCAACATCTTTTCTTCACATGCCCTAAAGCCATTAAGATTTGGAAATTAGCTCCTATTCATTGGGATGGCCTTAGTCAGCATGCAAACAACTTCTCTCATTGGTGGACAAATATGTGTTTTCTTCCTAAGTCAACAAACAATGAAGCAAGGATTCAACTCACAGCTTACTTGCTATGGTGTGTTTGGAAAGCAAGGAATATGTCGATATTTCAAAGCCTATGGAGATCAGAAAATGATGTGGTGAATATTGCAATGGAGGATTGGCTGGAATTCAACAAGGTGCAGGGCCAGTTGAGTTGACCCTTTATCTTATTTGCTGTTTTTGATAGTTTAGTAGTTGGATTGGTAGTGGTTTGTAGTCTGTTGTTTTTCTTTTATTTTCTGCGTTGTTGTTTTATTTTGAACTTTGGACTGTTGTAGTTCAACTAGGTTAGGGTGTGAGCTAGGGGTCTAGTTGCTTTTGATGTTTTGTATAGTGAAGAGCATATCCTTGGGCACTAAGCTTTGCATTAACTAAGGATCGCGGTCTTGACTATATGTAGACTTTTTGCTCTAGAGCATGCTTATGTTCTCTCTTTCAAACATTTGATTGTGTATTGGGCTATTTAGCCCCACCTCATCTCATGTACAATTTTTTTTTTCGAAATGATAGAATTTTATAGAAAATAAAACCACTTAATTAATTACAACTAGACATCATCTAGAATAGTCAAGCAGTCACACAGCTGAATCCAGGAGGCCTACCCGGAGGTAGCCTAGAATCAACTACACTAACTCACCCACATCACAACAAACTAACAAGCTCCAAACGGGAGAATAACGAAAAGCTCCCAACAGGAGAATAACGAAAAACTCCCAACAGGAGAATACACGAAACGCACACCCAACGGGAGAGAAAGAAAAAGAAAACACAACTAGACACAAACACAACAACCAACACAAAAAACAAAACACCTAAAACAAAAGACAAAAACTACACCACCCCTCCGCAGAACAGCTCAACCAAGACGACCAACAATGACGCAAACTGACATCCATCAACACGGACAAAGCCACGGACAAGGAATCCAAATCAGAAACTGCCCAACAAATGCCTAACTGGGTCAAACAACAACGGAACGGAACTACGCCCCAACGGATAACCGAGACCCACACCTGGAGGTCCATACCACAACACACCCAACCCAGCAACCAACCGGGCTCAGACTCAAGAACGCAGCCCCCGGCCCCATTTAGCCGGCCGAACACCTCCGCCCAACACCAGAGACATGAGGGTTAAGGCGGTAGATGGCGAAAACCTCCACCCCGAACCTTCAAAAGAAGAAGCGAGGCCGACTTGTAAGTGGCATGGTTTTGTCTTTTCATCATTACACGTGATAAATAGAGGAGCTTCTCAATAGAAGTCAAGACTGCTGTTTCTCACTCGGCAGTCAGCACAGCAGTAATTCCTGAAGAAGCTCATAACCTCCGTAATGCCTTTCACCTCTCCCAGTTTGTCCTCGTGCTTCTCCTTCAACCTCAATACCACACAAACACCCACAATTGCAAAACCCCTAAATTCGACCCTAAAATCGGCGATCCCCTCAGTCTCATGCAGCAATTCGACAAAATCAAGGAAAAACCCCCCTGATTTGTTGGGCAACGGTGGACATTGTTCGTGTTGTCCGAGAAGACACCTCTTTGGGTCGATGTTGGGAACCGGTTTGTTTCCTGTTTTGCCCTCGTTTGCCTCCGGTGATGAGAAAAGCCCACCAAAGGATATGGTATGGATTCTGGGGTTTCTAAATCCAGTGTTCTCATATAGTGTTTGCGATCAGTATAAGTGTTTTATGGCTGTTTCTTTAGTTCTGTAGTATTGTACTGTGATTAGGGTTCTTCTGATGTTCCCAGGTAAAATTGAAAAATTGATCATGTGACTTTAAGGCAGTCGTAAAATCGACATATAAAAATTCGTAGTGTGTAAGGTGTGAGGATCTTGAGCACTTTTTAAAGTTAATAGTTTAACATTTCTTGAAAAAGTATGACCTCTTACTTTATTAAAATGAGTATTTACTTTAAAAGTATTGTCGTTTCATGTAGGAGCTATGGGGGAGACAGTGTATAAGTGAGTATTTCACCTGGTTGTTGGTTTCAATCATGTCCGTAGCGATGGAGCTCTTAGTGTCTGAATGGGGGAGGGACAAAAGTTTAGATTTTTATTTAGTAGGACTGTTTTCCATTATGTAATGTACGATCCAAATGGAGATGCTTATTTAGTCGTAGGATTATTGTGCAGATACTGCATTTTTTAGGACAGTTTTAGCGACATCCTAAATTACGGGACTAAATTTGCTGCTTTTACAATTATCTGCTCTGTTTAGTATTTTGTTGTCGGTGTTGTTCAGACACTCTCCTGGTACTTCTCGGTGAATTTAGTTAAGCATGATAAGACAGTTTTTTTTTTTTTTTTTTTTTTTTTTTTTTTTTTTTTTTTTTTTTTCTGAATTTTGGGAGGATTCTAACTTTGAGAATGAGTTGGATGTTGCTATTGCTTCAAGTTTCCAAAGTATCTACCCGAATAAACGTCCCAAGAATGTACTTATTACTCTTGTAGGATGCCCGTGTAAACAAAGTTGGTTTCTAAATCAACAGGTTTGCAGAAAATTATGCACTCCATCGGCAAAATTTCCAATGATTGACCTAGTGAATGAGATCGGGATTTTCTTTGTTTATTCTTTTTGAAACTATGGAGCTTTTTGGCGAATGCTGATTTTTGCAGGACCATTGATAAAACCACCATTATATACAGTGATAAATTTGCCATTTAGCCTGCTAGTTATAAATTTGCATGCCTTGAGACCTAAAATGTTTCACATCATGTTTCATTTCAATGTCAGTCATTGCATGATACTAGGATCGAAAATTAAGTAAATTTATTTGTTTCGTTCAATTTAGGTAACATTGAGTAAAATTCGTCCCCCGAGGCCTGATTGGTACGAGGAGTTCTATGCATTAGCTATGGACAAATTAACAAAACCTTATGAAGCAGAGGTCAGTGGTTCTTCCTATTTTGTTTTTATAATAGTGCTGAATAATACAACAGCTAAAAGTCATCTCAAATTTTGCACTGGTGTGATGGACAAGATTGCAGCTTACAAGTCGCAGCTTTTTGCTAAATTGAAAGGGAAGCCAGACAATATTTTGGAGATTGGTGTCGGCACTGGTCCAAACCTTAAATACTACGCGGATTATCCAGGTGTCAATGTTTTTGGAGTTGATCCGAATAGAAAGATGGAAAAATATGCGCAGGCAGCTGTGGAAAATGCAGGACTAATGCTTTCAAATTTTAAGTTTATTCAAGGTGTACGTATCTAATTCCACTCTTTGTAATCGTGTTAAGCTTTCTTGATTTCCATGATGTATCAGTCCTTTGAAATATTTATCTTGAAGAAGATATTTGGATTGGTTAGTAGTACTTTGTACGGGAACATGATTGTTTGAACTATTATTCAGTACCGCTCAAGCTTTTTTGTATTATAATTATTAAAATAATAAATATTTTTATATTGTAGTAATTGTCATTTTTCATTTTTTTTCTCTGCTAATGCAGGTAGCGGAGGCTTTGCCCGTAGACGATGCTTCAGTTGATGTTGTTGTTGGAACACTCGTCCTTTGTTCTGTAAATGATGTTGACCAGGCATTGCAAGGTATATTTCTAGCTGATTCAGTTTTCCAACTCCAAGTCCTTTTTTATATATCAAAAAGTAGATCCCTTTCCCTGCTTTCTTTTCTGGCTCGGCAATGGCAGATCATTTTCATGCACAGACTCAAATGTTCTGAACAGGGATTCAGGTTGTAATTCTCCAGTGAATTTTAATGATCCAAACAGCGGGTTCTTAATTTTTAATGTAAAGCATGAGCATTTAAATTTTGTAAGGAACAGAGAAAAATTAGGGTAAAAAATTAGGTTTTTGGTTGAAAAGGGGCTTACGAAAATTAGGGTGAAAAACTAGGGCTTGGACTCGAAAACAGCTTACCCAGAATAACTTCCGATCTCTCACAAGTTTTTTGGTGGCAATGCTAAGGGCATCTTTAGTGGAATGGTGTATTTGTTAAGATGTCCATGCCAGAATGAATTTGTTTCAAAAAAAATGTTTCTCCAATGCAATTATTTTTTAATAATTTGTGACAAAGAATAAACTCATGAGAAGTTCGCTTAGCACCTCAAAGTAGAGCACCACTTACATAATAAATACTGTATATATTTCAGTTCAACTTTCTTCCTTTTTAAATATTGTGCAGTTGAGTTATAATGCAGTCGATTTATTCTCGTTGTGTCACGGACATGGTCTATTGGTTTGCCACATAGGTATGTAAGTACCAATACATTATACACCTTTGCATTGAAGATGCTCTAAAGTAGCATAGTAGAATCATACAGAAAGAAAGAAGCATGTGAATCAAAATCTTAACAAATTAATCTCCAAAATAACAAAATAAACGTTGTGAAAATATGCAGAATGGAAAAATGTCATCATAAGCTATTTTTTTTTTTTTTTATTTGCCATCACATCAAGATTCTACAGTGAATCAAAATAGGAATTTATAATGGGAAATAGTAACATTAAGCAAAGAGTCATGAGAAAAATGTAAAATTTTAGAGAAAAGTAATGAAAGAATAGTGATTGGTTGGAAAAAGAGTACTTGGATACCAACTTAGTTGTATCACTTGAATTTTGAAATTTGTGAGTTGTTGGACACAAAGTTAAGTTTATTACCTGAGTTTGATTTTTCTTAAAATAAATACTATCTTAGAAACACATTACTTATATTTTGATTTTTTTAATAATACAACTTTTTTTTTTTTTTGTGTTTTGTAAATTCAAATTTCAAGTGATAAAATTTATCTATTATTATATACAGTGACAACCCAAAAAATTCTGAAATAGTAATTAAAAATAATTAGGATTCTCATCTAATAATTTACTAAATATAGTAATTTTTTTTGAAATTTTTTGGAAATCCCGCCCAAGCATATTTTTTGAAAATTTCGGTAAAAAATATAAATTCAAATATCTAAGGAAATGATTGACTGCAGATTGTTTGGGGTATTCCATCTTTATCTTAAGTTCCATATATTTTCTTCATTGAACATTATTCCATTCGTATTTCCCGTCGCTAAGCACAACCGCCGCTACCAAGACGAAGAAGAAGTCGCGAACCCTTCCCCTCCAAGACCCAATAAATAAATAATATTTGTACAATAAATATTTATCCAGCGACCAGGGAAAGAAAGTATGAGCCAGCTAAAGGTTAGAATATGCGAGACGGAGACAGAGAATTCCACTCCTTGCTCGACCAGTCTTTCCGACTCCAATATATATAAAAAAGAATATTACTTTTATAAGTGTTATAAATATTAATAATTACATTATATGACAATAAATTCTAGAATAAATTAATATTTCAGTACTATGATGAACAAAAATAAGTAAAATTATTATTATTATTTTTTGCATAAAAAATTACATAAATGTGTTGAAATATTATTATTATTATTATTATTATTATTATTATTATTATTATTATTATTATTATTATTATTATTATTATAAACGGGTCAACGGACTAATATAATGGCAAAATAAAATTTAAAAAAAAAATGTTTTAAGGTACAAAACCACCCTTGCATCGCACAGGATGCTTACCGGTATTATCTTAAAAGCACATTACTTGTATTTTGATTTTTTTTTAAAACACAAGTAATATTAGCGACATCAATGAAGAATCCCCCGTCAATGAAAAAATCTTGACGTGGTGGACAAAACGACAAACTTAGAGGAAGTTGGATTTTTCCATCCTGTATGAGTTCACAGTGTTTATTTTGGAGACTAATATGTGTATATTTTATTTGATGTGAAACCCAATTGCATTCACCAAAGTGTGATTAGAAGCGGTTGTTTTTTAGTCAAAACCCTATTTCTTACCTTGATTTTTCTCCCCTTCATCATAGAAGTGCAGTGCTATTCCATAATAGAGGCATTATATTATGACTTGATATTAAACAGTTGTTTGAAACTTTGAATCCTTGAAATTCATTGTGAGGGATGGAGAATTACAATTTTTATCCTTGTTATGATCTGCCATTGCGGAGCCAGAAAGAAAGCGGAGAAATTGTTCTAGTTTCGAGTTTAAGTTTTATATAACGAGACTATATGTAGAGAAAATTAGAAGAAGAGCAGTAGCCTTTTTGTTAGCTTTGCATGATTTGTAAGCAAAATTAGCACTTCTACAACTTATTCATCTTACACTCTCTTTCAACTAATGCAACTTTTAGCTTAAGACCTCTTCAACTTATTCATTGCATACTCTCTTTTCAACTGCTTTTTGGTTTTGTTACAATGGACACGAGTTATGCCGACAGTCCTTACTCATTAAAAGCCTATTGTTGGGGTGAGTATCATTAAGAACGGATTAGTTCGTTACACTCTCTGGACACAATAACCCGAGCCTTCTGGAATTTTATCTAATGCTACCAGCAATATGAACTATATGTGCGATCCAGTTTGTCAGTTGCAGTGAGCATCATATTGCTTCAAGAATATTTCACAATTTTGTATGCATTGTAAACAAAGATTCTGCTTTAACAACCGAGCATTCAAATAAAATTAATGTATAAGGCAATTATTGTTTTGCTTTCAACTATATACAGAGATCGCGTGTTCTAAGAATTCTTTTGTTCTGCAAGGCTAATTTTTTGAATTTCTTGTACAGAAATTAGGAGGGTGCTTAAGCCTGGTGGGATTTACATCTTTGTGGAGCATGTGGGAGCAAAAGGTGATATATAAAACAAATCATTCAATTTAGCGATGCGATAATTATAAAAACTACACTAATATTTGGCTTATTGATCTTAGAAAAGTCCAATTCTCTTTCCTAAAATGAAGAATTTCTTCAAAATAAGTCTGACAATTGTTTTGAATAATTTATCCCTTTTCCATTATTACAAAAAATAATAATAAAAAAAATCCTCCCTATATTCGTAATAAAAGTTTCTCCCATGTATTTTTTTTTT
>CACSLK010027752.1:18544841-18569453 GCA_902706635.1 Striga hermonthica | reverse complement strand
TCAAAAAGATAGCGATTTTATATAATTAAAATAGCACAAAGTGCGAAAAGAAAATATCCAAAAGCTGAAAAGACTAAAAGGACAGATTTGAATACCGCCTATAGCCAAAAGTAGCAACGCTGGAAGAACACACTCACGACAACGCAAAACACAAAAAAGAAAAAACTACTAACTTCCAAATAGGAGACTAAAATGATCCCAACAAGATAAGACCCGAGTGAACGATCCCAACAGGATAATACCCGCTCTCACTCGGGCATAAAAACAGGGCCAACGACCCAAACCAAACAACAAATCTTATCAAACAAAGCAAACTGACAAACACATCTAAAATGACACAAAATGATTACAATTACCAAAGAGCCCTTCCGCAGCAAATCGACGGAACGGAGTCGGTGGACAAATAATCGAACCTTAGGAAACATCCGCAGCCACAGAAACCATCGAAACTGCCGAAAGGCCTATCTGAAGCGGGAATCCAGGCCCCAAACCCAACTGAGTGTAGACCCAACCCCTCGCCGTTGGAGACACAACTCACCCCCCACATGACCACTGCCCCGAGCCGGCTAACACCACTAGCAAAAACGGAGCACCGGTCACCCCCGGTCCCAACACCAGAGACTCAGGAGAAAGGAGAAAGAGAGGAGGAGCCACAGCCCCGGACGCAGCGTCGCGAATCGCCCGAGCCACGCCTAGCCCCTGAAAGCACCGCAGACACAAGGAGGCTAACGGTCACAGGCCACCACTCGACACCGGAAACGGCGACCGACCGACCGCAGGAAACCAACCCAACTCCCAAAGCGAAACGAGACGAACGGGCACATCAGACCATGACCAAGCAGCAAGGGGCCGACCGCCGGCTAAGAGCCCAACAATTGCTGGAGAAGGCAACCATAGACAACGATTGAGGAGCGTCGGTCGGTTGAAATTGAGAGAGAAAGGTGCAACGTGGGTTTTATTATTATTATTATTATTATTATTATTATTATTATTATTATTATTATTATTATTATTATTATTATAATTGTGGTTTTGTTGGAGACTAGGAAATAGCCATCCAACTCCATGGAAGGCACTTCTAAGAATCTACCTATGTAAGTATGAATCAAAATCTTGAAGAAAAAATGAATAAATGAATGACATTGGAAACTTAAACAATTGCATGCTTTTAGGAAGTGCAATAATATGAAATAAATGATAAGAAAGATTATTCTCTATCGTTCAGAAAAAAAAAAAAAAAAAAAAAGTCCCAAATTGTTTGGGACCTTGTTGCATCATATACTCCTCTGCTAACAGTACTTAGTCTCTCATCAACCCATTAAAATTTGATCAAAATTTCAATCTCAACTTTATATTTTTGAAAAAAACAAAAATTCTACATTTAATGTACGAGGCAAAAAAATTATGTTGTCTGTCTCGTAGCGGAAAACCTTTTATACACTTACTTTATTAATTATAACTTATTTAGATTCATAACAAATACAAATTTAACTTAATTTTAAAGTCATATATACAAAAATAAAAATAATTAAAAAAATAGACTATTAAATTTAAAGCGTGTTATAATTGAAGATATGCCATTTCACCGACAACTGCCGTCGTCGGCCACCACTAGTAATCGTGTTCTTCGCCTGCCTATTAGTGATGGATTTCAACAAGTCATATATTATTTCACAGCTCTTGATTCTATCTTTTTCAACATGTTCAATTTTATCATATAATACATGAAACTTTGTGTTAAAGTGTAAAAAAGAAAAAATGAAAACTTGCACATTCAATTTTGTTTGAATGCAACCGGAGATCCAGTCATCGGATTTTCTTCAAAAATATATGTATAAAAATATATTTTCACAAACAATCCAATGGTATCAACCAAAGAAACAAATAGCGAGCTATTAAATTTCGCGTTTGCCAGATTTGGCCGCTATTGCCGCTATAGCGGCCGCTATCACCGTGCTATAGCGGCAGCTATACGCTGCAGCGTTGCATTGTTGTCCACGCTATAGCACCGCTATAGCGCGTTATTTTAAATGGAATGACAGTTTTCTCTTTTTTTTTTTTTAATTAATGGGGTGCCTTGGTTTAATATTTGTGAAGTTTTGCCTTGATTTAATATTTATGAAGTTCACTAATTTTCCAATTGATTACATTGCGTATCTGTCTTTAGTATTCCATTTTATTTTGTCCAAACTTGCTACATTTCACTAAACATATCAATCAATTCATCCCAGCTACAATTGGATCATGAATCTATAAATGGAATATTTTAGTCAGATTACCAGAGATCATCACAAGAAGATACCACAAATAAATTACAGGAAAAAATTCAAATTTGCCTAATAACATCGAAATCTCAATTCCACCTCCACGTGTATATTAATACAAACATCGTCGTACAAAATAATCAAAGAAAGCGACAAAAAAAAAGAATACATACACTGAGCTGAATAAAGCAATCAAAAGCAACATAGATCAAATTCAACTTTCACAAGATGATGTTAGCATTCTTCTTCAGGCAACAAATTGAACAAAAAAAAGGGTGCGTGCGAATATAACACCATGTTGTTGGGTCGGCAAGCAATAGCGGCGATTTAGCGCGCTATAGCATAGCGGCGCTATAGCGCGCTATATCGCAAATAGCGCGTGTAGCGCAGAAATGCAAGATAGCGTCGCGTTAGTTGGTTTGAGCCGCTATAGCGCCGCTATTTGTTTCCTTGGTATCAACCGATCGTTGATCCGACTTTTCAATATTCGGACAACTGTCGGCGAGGTTACCAACTTTTTAGTTGCGACGACGACGGGATGAAGACATTCAACTGCTGATTTCGGCGGCCCAACTGTCCAAATTTGATGGGTGAACTCACTTTTTTTTTTTTTTTTTCTCACTTTCCATGAGCAACAATATCTGTTAATCAATTAATGTTTTGAGTTCATATGAGTCTTCAATTGAAGTGACAACTTCTATTTTTTTTTTTTTATTTATTTATTTAGGCTTTCTGCATAACATATGAATAGTTTAATACCTTTTAAGTAAAATAAAATATGGATTTACAATCTTGTTTTGTTTAAGATTTTAAGTAAGGACATTTTAGTAATTGAATATAATATAATTTTCTTTTTTCAATTATTTAATTATATAAATGGACACATGTGTAAATATTTAAAGGGGTACCTATTGTTTTATATGTACAAGCCATGTAAGTGACGTATCTGACGGTTGTATGACCCACGTTAGTTTTAAAGGTGTATCTCACTTTTGGGTTTTTCTCTTTAAGACCGTCGTACTCATAAAATTGCAGTCCAATCGAAATCCGTTTTCATATTCAATTTTCATCCAAAATAACTTGTGACGTTCTATATCCAACCTAATTTTGGCACCGTCTAGTATCCCTTTAACTAAAATGGCATATCGTTGAATTTGTCTCATCGTTACGATTGTATACATAAAATATCGTCTCAATCGGAATTCGTTTGACCAATTAATTTCGTTTAAAAGTTACGCGTACAAATCCAATTTTGTGACACTGTTAAACCCGTGACGACCTACTAAATAATCCGTCTTTTATCATGTCACTCATGATTAGTTTATATTTTTTTCTATATATTTTTTACATTGTTGTATTAAGTTTCTCTGCCTCATTAGAGTTACATTTTTTTTTTTTTTTTTTAACTCGCTATATGAAATTTATTAGTGCCCAAAAAATGAATAGAACAACCCAAAAGAAAAAGAAAAAGAAAAAAAAAAAGACTAGAAAAGGAAGAAAGAAAAGAAAAATATTGGTGATTCTTGTGAGCAGCATGTGAGAGTGGGCCCTCGAATAATAATTTGTTTTTGAGTCCACATCTAAAATAATTACAAATTTCAGAAAAATAACACTGAAATTGACTTTCATGGACTCACACATGTTTGGCCCATTTAACATATTAACACTGTTATCATGTAAGCATCTAATGCCCAAATATTATTTCTACTGTTCCTCTTTAGAGCCCACTATTACCCAAAACATGCCTAATTATATATTGCTTAAACTTTTAAAGTAAAATGGGATTTATTTTTTATTTATTTTTTATATATGGTAATGTTATGTGTACCTCATGTGTATGTCATTCTTGCCTATGCAATATTCATATATTATCCACAATTATGACTTTAGTTTGTTGCTTAGGTAAAATGCATTTTAGATTAGTATAAAATGCTTTGAAATGCATGAAAAGCTTCATTCAAAATGATTTATTTTTTTTTCTTATATTAGTCAATTTCATGAGATACTTGAAATCTTTGTGATTTATCATCTCAACTGCGCATGCATATATGATGGGCTAAACAAAAATATATTAAAAATTAAAAAAAAAAATATAAAAATAAAATGAATAAATGATAAAAAAGAAAAACAATATAAGGTTAAGCTTGGAAAGTGGAAAGTAGTTGTAGTGGTTAAGCAACTGTTTTCATTACAACATCAACACAAGTCTTAGCCATGTGTTGGGTTTCACATTTCATCTTTCTTCTCACCAACATAATTGAGTTCATTTTCACAATGAATAGACTAGGTTGCCACTTGCCAGGCCACTTGTTGCCCACCAATGGAAGAAAAAGTGGAACCCTTTCTTTACCAGCTTTGCTTCACCAATATTGTTGTTGTTGTTTTTTTTTTTTTTTTTCTTTTCGAAATGACGAGAAAGATACAACGTTCGAGATTTTACTAGCTCAGAGCTGCAAAGCTAAATAGCGGCTGCAACAAGCACCAAAGGAACAAAATTATACAGGAAGAGACTACAGGAAAACAACAATGACAACACAAAGAACCCGGGACTAGTACTCTAGCTCCAGCCTAAGAGTAGTCCAACAGAGAAGACCAACCCAGACATAAAAAATAACGTACCGCTGACCAAACTAGGCCCTAGCAAGCTATCACAACCTAAGGAAAACAACATCAAAAGAAATAAAAGCGAACCATTAACTAGCAGAAAGGAAGGGCAACATTGTCTTCAAGTCAATCACCGAGTGCAGAGTTAACAGTGTCTAGCTCTGACCTTCTTAAGTTGTTGAACACCTATAAATTTTGGGTCTTCTAAATCCACCAAATGATGTAGGTGACAACTTAATTCTTGCTTCACAAAAATCTTTCTTCTTGATTGTCCACAAGTTAAACCACCAATGCTTAAAGTTATTTTCTCCATCCTTCAAACCTTCCCAGGAGACCGGTGCAAGTTTCCAAGTTAATTTTGTTCTGTTGCAATGAAAAAACATGTGCTCTTGGGTTTATGACTTTTCACCAAAAGTTTCGCAAATAGGATCCAACTGAATTCTTTTTGACTTGATACTACACAACACTGGGAGAATATTGTTCACCCTCTTCCACATAAAATGTTTAATTTTTCGTTTTATATTCAGCTTCCACCTTCTCCTTCTTGCCAATTTGGATAGGTTGCCTATTATGCTAGATTCAACTCGGTCCATCTTCCTCCATTTATATATTTTTTTTTTCGAACGATAGAGGATCTCATAAACTAACTAAAATACAAAGTTCGGAGAGCTCACTAGCTCTTACAAATCACACCCTAGCTAAGAAATCAACAAGGAGAACCACTCCGATGGTGGCCTCGAAAAAAAGAAAAAATAAATCGCAACTAAAGGCAAATACACGGATTTGACACCTTTAGAGCAACCAAAGCTAAAAACAATCACTCGACGAAGACAACAAGCATACAATAATACACAGAGGACCACTGAACCTAAGAACCTAGTCCCCGACACCAAACACAGAAAATAAAACAAACCAAATAAAAGGACCCGCAACCTAAGATGATGATGCCTGGTGAAATTCAGACCACTCTTTGAAGGCCGAAGAAACTACAAAGTCTCCAGGATCTAAGTTGCTTGAATCACCTATAAGTTACGCGACTTCCAAAGCCACCATAGAATGTACGTTGAAAGTTGGATACACGCTCATCTATCCACCACCACCACAGTCTGAAGTCTGTTGTAGTTTCAGCAGGGGCATCCCATGAGACCGGGGCTAGCTTTCACACCAATCAAACAACAGATGGCTAACAGTTTCTCTCATGTCCCCACAACATTAACACATGATATCCACATCCATACCTCTCCTAGCTATATTTGAACTCACTAGCAGGCTGTCAGAGAAGCATTTCCACACAAAGCGCTTTAATTAGTTCTTCACCTTCAACTCCCAACATTTAATTCTAGCCTTTTCATCAGTTTGAGTTAATGTATTGCAGCCTGGGTTGTCTAATCTCATAAATTTCTTCAGGATAGCTGCAGAGTAGGCAGATGCCACAGAGAATGCTCCTTTTGAGTTCTCCCCCCAAAATCCATCTATCTTCAATTACCTTCAGGTAAGTGGATGCAACTGAAAAGTTTCCATTATTGCTCCAATCCCATATCAAACTGTTAGTGTTATGAGGGTCTAGTCCCTCAATGCTCAGAATGGCTTTTGCCTCAGCTTCAGTGAAGGTTTTCTCAACAAGAGTCATATTCCATCTTCTTCCAGAATCCTCTAACATCTCATGCACCCAGTTAATTTGCATAACACAGTTTCTGCTCCTTGAAGGTTTTGAGCCTGGAATATTAGGAATCCAAGGGTGTTCCCAAATATTCACAGACCTCCCATCCTTCACCACAAACTCAGCCCACATTGGAAAGAATCTCTTTATTTTAGCTAGCTACTCCACATCCAAGAGTTATTAGATTTCTTCTTGACAGAGAAGAATGATTCTTTTGGAAAGTACATAGCTTTAAGGACCTTACTTACAAGAAGGTTTGGTTTAGTCAGGATTCTCCAAAGTTGCTTGGATATAAGGGTCTTATGGAAGATGTGTAGATCATGAAAGCCAAGTCCCCCAAATTCTTTTTGCAAAGTGAGCTGCTCCAAAGATTTCCAATGTAGCCCCTTGGTGTGTTGATCCCCCTTTCCCACCAGAAACTTGCAAAAGCACTTGATAAGTTTTTGTTGACTGATTTTGGCACCATGAAGCATGACATTGTGTAAGGGTAAATTCCGGCAAACCCCCCTATGTTATACGAAATAGACGCGTTACTACCCCGTGTTTTAAAAAAATGCATCACATTCCCTTGTATTTAAGTAGTTGTTCCACGATTCATCCATTCCATCTAACTTAACGGCTCGTGCACAACACCTTCTATACCTGCGAAAATTTTACAATTTTTTTATTTTACATAATTAATAAATTACCTTTATACCCTTATGTGCTTTATTGAACAAAATAAAATTTTATGCCTACGTGAGGAATCAAACCTTGGTCTCAAGGAGGTGAGAGTGCCCACTAAACCAATGGGCCATATAGATTCTTGTGTAAGAATTGTACATAGTTGCATTTATAATATCAACTTTAAACGAATTAATAAAGTAAAATAAAAATATAATAGGTAAATTTGAAATAAATTAAATAATAATAATAATAATAAGAGCTTGCAATACATTAAATTAGAATAAAAATATAAAAGAATAATGTAATATAGAACTTAATATAGTAGCATGAATTGAAATTAAATAAATTATATATTTCTATTATTAAAATAAAATTAACATAAATTTGGAAATGAATAATAACAATAATAAATTTAAATTTAAAAATAAAGAAATTAAAATTAATATAGTGGGTATATTTAATATATATTAAGTAATAATAATCATAATATAATAACTTGAAATAAATTAAATTAATATCAAAATAATGAAAAATAAATTATAATAAAGTAAGATAAAATAAATTTTAGTAGCAGGAATTAAAATTAAATAAATTTATAATTTATTTATTAAAGTAAAATTAATTATATAAAATTGTAAATATATAATAATAATAATGTTAAATTAAAAAATAAATAAAATTAAAGTAAACTAGTTAAAATAACATAAAAACAATATAATATAAAATAATAAAATATAAAAATGTTAAGGTAAAATAAAATAACTTATTATAAAATAGTAAATTTAAATAAATAAAAATATAAATTAAAATAATAAAATAAAAATATTACTTATCAAATAATTTTTAGTACAATTTACTCTTCAATACAATAAGAATAAAAAATTAGAAATAAATTATTATTTTTAGTAAATGATTTTAAACATAAATAAATAATTTTAGTGTCAAACTTTTATTTAGTAAAATATATTTTAATTTTATATCATTGTATTAAGTTAAACAAATAAATAAATTTTTTTTTAACTAATATATAATAAGATGAAATAAAATAAATTAATACAATAAATATTGTTATTTTAATTATAATTTATGTATAAATATATATAAGTTATTTTAATTATTTATATTTTTAATTTATGTAATTTAGTTTATTATATTTTAATTTATTATAAGATTATAGTTTATTAATGTATTTTAATATAATTTGTACATGTGTAACGTCTATATATATTTAACGTTCTTAAATCATTTTTTTTTTTGGTACAATAACGTTCTTAAATCTAACGCACAAGTTGGATTGGAACATTGCTCCTTTCCTCCATGAGGTCTTGGGTTCGAACCCCATTGCTTGCAAAAATTTTGAAGCCAAGTTAATATCGTGAAAATTCAATTTATCACAAATATATATAAAAAATTTGAAGGGTATAACGGGTTTTTCAGCAAAAAATTAACACCGTTAACTGGACAAATGAAAAAAGGGAGCGTGTGCATCGGTTACTCAAATACAAGGGGGTGTCATACATTTTTTAAAACACAGGGTAGTAACGCGCCTATTTCGTATAACACAAGGGGTTTGGTGCAGTTTACCCCATTGTGTAAGTAGGCAGAGTTCCCATAACAGATTTTACGAGTACCTCTTTACCTACAAGGAATAAAATTCTATTCTTCCCATTTTCAATTCTCTTTTTAACAACTTCTTCGACAAAGGAGAAAGTTGCAGTTTTTGAATTTTCTTGACCTAAAGGAAAGCCCAGGTATTTTGAAGATGTTTGTGGAGTTCTACCCATCAAAGTTCTGCAAATATTTTGGACTGACTGGGGAGTGTTTTTACTGAAAAAAATAGAAGACTTAGAAAGATTCACTCTTTGACATGTGGCCCTTTGGTAGTTATCGATAATTTTCAGAAGAATAGAGTCTTAGTCAATATCTACTTGAAGGAAGGGGAGGGTATCATATGCAAAGAAGAGGTGAGAAAGGGTAAGGCTATTTTTGGTCAACTTCACGCGTTCAGTTTATTAGTCTTTAACTCTAAATTAATCAAATGAGTGAAGATTTCAGAAATAAGAATAAAGATATAAGTAGAGAGGGTATATCCTTGCCTTATACCTCTAGTGTGAGAAACAAAACCACAAACATCACCCTGAATATTGAAGGAAAAAGTTGAGGAGGTTAAGCAGTTCATAATCCACATTACAAATAAAGGGTTGAAACCCAATTTTAGCACAATCAAACTCAAACAACTCCACTCTACTCCATCAAAGGCCTTGGTCATGTCGATTTTAATGGCCACAAACCTTTTTTCCCTGATATGTGGTTTTGAGGAAAGTGTAGAACTTCATGAGCTATGATTACATTGTCAAGAATTTGTCTGTTAGCTAAGAAAGCTAACTAATTTTCACTGATGCACAAGGAAAGACAAGGTTTAAGCCCAGTTGCTAAGATTTTAGAGATCACTTTGTAAAAACCATTGCAAAGGCTTATGGGCCTGAATTCCGAGACCATATCAAGGTTAGGGACCTTGGTTCAGAACTTCATGCTTTATGAGGGTTGATACTGTATAGGGCCTCTTGTGATTCATTTATACCCACTATTGAGATAATTTCTTTGTTAAGATCTTCAGGGATGACCGTTTTAACCTCAGTTAGCAATCTTTATCCATCCGCAAAGCCCTCTGAAGTAATTAGTTGAGAGAAGAAATCCTTGATCCAGTGAGCAATTGAATCCTTATTGTCACAAACATTGTTGTCCTCTCTGATTAGTTTGAGAATTTAATTTTTTCCTTCTCTGCATGGTTTGAGCTTGAAAATACATAGTATTTTTATCACCATGCTTCAACCACGAGCTCCTGGCTTTTTTCTCCCAGTAGGCCACATTAAGCTCTTTCTTCAGACTGTCCCATTGCTGCCAATCTCTGAGCCCCCTTCCTCATTGAGCTTAGCTAATTGTTTATTGAGAAAATCAATCTCATGTACATTTTCAGCTATGAATTTACTTCTTCATTTAAGGAGCTCCACTATGGTTTCTCTGATTTTGAACTGAAGACAGAACATGGGGGTTCCTTGATTGGACTTGTTCCAACCTTTTGCCACAGTGACATCAATTCCCTATTTCTCAAAAATCTTTTCTTTTCTGACTAGTTGAAGGATTGCAATTCAGAAGGAGCAAATTGTGATTAAAGGAGCTCCTAAAAATATTCTGAACTTGAGCTGATGGGTAGAGATCATTCTAATCTAATGAGCCAAAAAGTCTGTCCAGTTTTTTCTTCCACAAAACCTTCATTTTTTATTGTTACCCCATTGAGTGAACGAGAATTGATTGAGAGCTTGATTTGTTGATTTGCGAGTGACAATTGTTTGATTTCATGTTCTCGAACCTATGCGTATCTTCTTTCCATCTCGGGTCTTAGGGTGCTTAGCTCTTTTTCTTTATGTTTTACTTTATTGTTCTTTTTCTTGCAATTTGAGGTCTTTTTTGCATCAAAGTTCAAGTCTTGCTTGTTAAAGTTTCCTTTTTGCTTTGATTTTAATTTAAAATTGTGATCTTCATTATAATTCAACCACCAAATTGCGAGTAGAGTGTTTAAGACCTTTCTTTTCCTTTATTGTGTTAGTCAATCGTGGTTCGAATTTGTGTCCAAACAGCCTTCCTCGAGAGACACGACCCGAGGTCAGGATTTATTCCATACTTAGCTAAAAACAACTTAACAACGGACCTCGATGAACGACAATCGACTCGATAATAGTACGACCACAACCGCATACAGTCATGCATGAGGTGCATACAATTCGTCAGTTCAGTAACCTGAAAGTGATTGATCACGCGCATGCCACGACCGAGGACGTGATTTCGCTGGGGATGGAAGCCGAAGGCCATGAAGACAATGACCGAGAACGTGCATGGGTCTGCGAACAACGTGCGACTTGGTCGTGGTCCCTGTCATTGACGGACCTATGGTCCCATGTGCAACTTTTTTTAAAAATTTGTACAAATATAATTATATTGTAAGATAATTATAGATGTATTTTCTTAAAATTTAAGTTTTTTGCATTTTGTATTTGTATTATGTTGTAAATAATATATATATATATATATATATATATATGGGTTACATCGATTTTTCACAAAAGTCAACATTGATTTTGATGGCATTGAATTTTAGGTGTCCTTAAAATTATAATTATAAGTTCAAAATTAGCTACTAAGTTGTGTTTGTCATTGATTTTTTAACTAATAAAATATTTATCTTTATATTAAAGAATTCTACGAATGCTGACGTTTAAGAATATCCAATGCAAAAAAAAAAAAGATTGGTATGTTGATGGACGGATCCGATCAACGGTTAAGATTATATTTTATGAGTAGAAAAGAGAAAACAAGGACGGAATACGGCTAAAATAGCTTTTATTACGTAATCATGAGATCGAGCTCCGATAATAAGGTCAGCACTTCTGTTACAATTGGGAGTAAGTACGGGAATTTATTACAGATTCTAGAGAGAGAAAGTAGTAGTTGATGATTTCAACGACCCAGAATAATGAAATGGGTCTTCTGTTTATAGTAGCCTTAAATTCGGCGCTATTCACCCTGTCTTGTCGTACAACAGCTCTGTCGAGCAGGCCAATGCTTCTCTGACAGTCATTGAATGCGATTTGAGATTTCTCCAATCATGACCTGCCAGACATTTAATGCACACATGAAGGCATTCAATGCGGCAGGCCTTTCTGCCGAGCTAGATACCCTAGGGGAGTAGACTAGGGTGGCTTGTCCTATCGACAATCATTAGTCTCCAAGTGGCAGTATTATGGTACTCTCAGGTCCGACATGCATGTGGTGGTCGATCTCATGGAATCTTTAGGTCGGACTTTCGATCTTTGTTGATCTGCCAGCTCTTCGATAACCTTCAAATCTGCTCAGCATCGTAAGAGGTCGGCCCTTCTGTGTTAAGAGAAAAACGCCGACCTCTGAGAATGCACCGGTTGTCATTGTGGGTGGTTTTATTCTTGAGTCAGCTCTGCACTTTGTGTCGACTCACTGACCGGTCCGACTGGGAGGCCGTCTTCCTCCAGTTACTCGTTGCTGAACCGTCAACCCCTGATTAGGCCTATCCATATATCAACATACAGGCTTTCGAGCTCAAATGTGAGGTTTTCGGCGTCTCTTCCGAGGTCGTCTTTTGTGGAAACGGATCCAGATCTACCTGGTTTGGGTTTGCAGTCTGTCTGTCAGGTCGGCGTTTTTATCGCACTTAAATGACATCAGCCGAAAGGACGCACCTTAAATGTGACATGTCCGTTACCTTTTTGTCGATTTTGGAAAGTCGTGTTTCTTTATTTATCGCTCCACATGGTGCATACGTGGCAGGCCCCATCCGTTTATTTCGGGATGCAACTATTAGTGGTGTCTTTTCAAATTTTTGAATTTGAATGTCCTGTCACGTGTTCCGTCCCTATTGGTCGGGTGTTTTTATAAGTATTCAACTCTCTTTGCATTCGGGATTTTCACCTTTTGCGAATTCAGAGTGACCGGATTTTTGGAGCGAGAGATCTTCGAGCAAGTTTCTGAGGCTTATTCTTTTACGGAGACTTTTCTTCGGTAATTCTCGTTTATTTACTATATCTCCTTTTATATCTGATCATGTCTTCTTCCCCAAAATCCGATTCCGGTGCAGGCGTCTCCAGTGATAACACCGGTTCTTCCGACGATGTGTCGATGCCTGGGACAAGCAACTTGGTAATTTATTCTCCAATGACGGTGGCGAACACCCTTCTGGAGGTGGTTTCTATTTCTGCAGTCCGACCGGATACCTCCATGATTGAGACGGCTTCCGGCGGAGATCGTGGCGAGGAATTGGGTGCTCCTCCGCCTCCTTTGCGGGAAGATGGCAGACTGTACTTGAATCAGTCGACCAAAGTCGAAGATGACGATGACACTAACGTTGAGTTTCTGGATTCTGACTCAAACGTCGACCAGGATCTCGTTGATGAGACCCTTCAGGGCGGCATTGAGGAGCAAGAGCGAGTTCTGATGAGCCGCGGTGATGAATCCACTGATGCCGAGGTCGAGGCAGCGACGACAGTTCCTTCAGGTTTCTGACGACGAACCTTTCGAGTTTGGGCGACTCCCAGCGAGGCGGTGGCCTGGTATATGCCATCCGTAATCGACGATGCCGACCTAGCTCAGTTGAGGGCAAATTAAACTTCGGCCTAGGGGTACGGATTTTTGCTTCCTACGTCGTGGAGCGTATTCACTGCCCGCCGCTGGGTTGTATTGGAGTTTACCGTACTAGAATCATTCTCGGACTCCACTTCCCGCTGCCCGACGCACTGACCGACATTCTTTGCAAACTCGAGGCTGGCGTTAGCCAATTGGTTCCAACCGTGTTTGCTCAGATCCTCATCTTAATAGTGATGTTCCGTTGTGAGGGCTGGCTCGATCCCACCGGTGACAAGGTTAAAGCTCTGTTCGGCCTCAAGAAATCTGGTGACACCGGTAATTACTACAGCTTGGTACTTTCGGGTATCGACAGAACTTGGGTCGTTAAGCTCTCCGAGACCCTGCACGGCTATATGCCAGAGTGGTTCTGGGTCGGCGGAGAGTGGAGGATAGAGGGCGCCGCTCGGAATCCCCTTACCCATATCCCCCTACCATTTTATTTCCAACAGAAGTGAGTGATTCCAATTTTCTCTCCATTCTCTATTGTTATTTTCACTTATTTGCTAACAGTTTGGTGTTTACATTTTCAGTCCGCAATCCAAGTTCCCATCTCAGCGATAGTCTTGCCATGCTCGAAGGTCCGCGCACATCCACCAGTAGGGGTGAAGGCCTTCGTCCCCATTGACGAGGAAAAGAGGGCGCAGTTGGAGAAGGACCTCCCCGGGTTTCTGGATGACTAGTACCTCGACTTTCATTCCACCGACGGGGTCAATCTGCCAAACCAGTTCGGAGTTCCTGAGCAGGTGATGCAAGTTGCCCGACTCCCGCCCGTTGCTTGATCGCCGGCCGTCGAGACTTTCGTCCCACAGTTGACCACGTCCCAGCTCATTCTCCACTCTACTGGGATAATCTCTCGGGCATTGGTTGAGCTCGTCCATGCCACCGTCCAGTCGCAAAAGACCTCGGGAAAATTGCAGAAGGTTAAATCCGACCACGTGACGTGCGTGAGCAAGATCCATTTACTGAACGACAAGACTTAGAAAATGGACCAGCTAGAGAGACACAGGTGGTCCTGGCCTAGGCCGAGGCAGCGAAATCCAGGGAGAAGGAGGTCGAGGCAACGAGGGCGGCCGCTAGGCTGGCCGAGGAGCTCATAAAGGAGCAGGCTGCTTGGGCCCGCAGAGAATTCGATCTGGGCGAACAACACGCGAAGACGCTGGCTGAGAAAGTGGAGCGTCATGTCACCGAGCTGGATTCTCCTAAGGTTCGGGTCGAAATTCTTCGTAAACAGCTCGACGTCCATGCCGAGGAAGCTCGTTTGGAGGCTGATGATGTACTTCCCGCGTCGCCCCCGCCATCATACCCGGAGGTCCAGAAGATTTTCTCCAAGGATATGATGGAAGACATGGACTCGGGAGTTGGCTACAACCTTTATTGGTTGTTCCAATGCCTCGACCACAGTTTGCTGACCCTAGAGGACTTCTGGTCAATTATGCGGGAAAAGATCGTCAAGCACCAGCTGGAGGCCGACTTCGACAGTCTGTTATGTGAAGTCGACGAGGACAAGGCCAATCTGGTCTGGCAGCAGAGAGGATGGGCTGATGATGTCATCGTCGGTCTTGTGAATTACGGTACCTCCTTTGACATCGTGCGCCTAGCTGTCGGGGATCGGCTCGTCAGCTACGAAGCTTACTCGCTTCCGACTGGTGTGGTTGATGGCGGGGCCGAAACTTTGGGAGTTGACAAGGAGGCCGATGACGACGCTAGCCTGTCCGCCTTCGATCCTCCCCGTGCTGATTCAAAGGTGCGTCCGACTATCAGTAACCTGTCTTCTAGATCGGCGCCGAGCTTCTAGCTTACTTTGCTTAATTCTCCAGTCTGTGAGTCGTTTCTATTTGATATTGTGTGGTTATGAAAACACTTATTTCTTTTGCCTTTGAATCTTCAGGGCCTGCAAGCCATTTTTTGTTTGATCGCGTGTAGTCTCTGAAAACAATTTACTGCTTTTGTTTCTGAATGTTGGTGTCGATTCGGCATTTTGCTATGGATATTCGAATGTTTTTGGATGATAAATTTTTATGAAGTATTGTTCCATTTTTTCGTTTTTGCCGAGCTTCGCTTTTTACCTTTATGGTTATGTTATCATGTCGGCTGCTTTATGGGCGTTTTCTGAACTTTTTAGACAAATTCAGTTTCAACGTTTGCACAATTTTTACCCCATAGGGTTAATCATATTTGCTCCTCGATTTTGAGGTTTGTGCCGTGCTACTGAGTTGAGCCCGAATTTTTGCCGTTATTCTGGCATTTTTGCATGTTTGTCCTGTTTGTCGGATTTGGCGGTATTGTTGCCTGACCGGGCTGCTTCTTTGAGCCCGGCACCTAATAATTACATTCGGCACTTTACCTTGCGTGATCTGTTGTCAGATCTGGCGGTGTTCCTGCATGGCCGAGCTGCTTTGATGAGCTCAGCTTTTTTGTAATCATTTATTCACATCGCCAGCTTTTTACCTTGCCGAACCGTTTTGATGGTTTCGATGGCAGATTTTTTGCCTGACCGGGCTATCTTGCTGAGCCTGGCTTGTGCAGTTTCTTATCACATGATTACGTGGCAACTTACCTGACCGGGCCCCTTGTTGGGCCCGGTGGTATTTAGCCTGACCGGATTACCTTGTTGAGTCCGGCTTGTGCAGTTTCTTAGCACATAATTACGTTAGTTATGCCGCTTCGACTCGATCTAAGCTTAAATCACCTAACCACTTAGGGCCAAATGAAATGGAATTACATTTTCTACATAATTACATCAAATACTTTTGAGCATAACAAAATTTACAAAGAGCATCTAGACCTACTGGTAGAACTTCATAAGGAACGTCGAGTTCCATGGGTAGTGATGGAGAGTGTCGTCTAGGTGCTCTAGTCAGTAATCCCTATGCGGTAGGACCTCGCTAATTTTGTAGAGCCCTTCCCATTTCGGTTTGAGAGGTATGGGGTCTGGCCTCGTGACTCTCTTGAGGACCAGGTTGCTGACCTGGTATGAGCGCGATTTAACTTGGGAGTTGATATATTTTTTGCTTCGTCTCTTGTATGCGGCGTTTCTGAGCTCTCCTTGTGACCGATGCTCGTCAATTATGTCAAGGTTTGCTCTCAGAGACCCGACGTTAGATGCTTCTTCAAAGTTGGTTACTCGATATGTTGGGGCACCGAGCTTAACGGGTATCATTGTATCGGACCCATATGCAAGAGAGAATGGTGTTTTGTTGGTGGACGATCTGACCGTGGTGCGATACGCCCGGGAGTTCTTCCGGCCGAGTTCCTTTTGCAGCTTCAAGTCGGAACTTGAGGCCTTGTTTGATTATTTTGTTCACGACTTCAACTTGGCCGTTTGATTGTTGATGGTAGGGCATTGAAAAGAAGTTTTTGATGCCGTGTTCTTCGCAAAATGTCTCTAACTTTTTCCCTTCAAATTGCTTCCTATTATCCATGATGATGGAGTTCGGCACTCTAAATCGACATATGATGGACTTCCAGATGAAATCGATCATTTCTCGCTCAGTTATGGTGGCAAGCGGCTCAGCTTCTGCCCATTTCATAAAGTAGTCGACAGCTACGACGGCGTACTTAACTCCACCTTTTCTGGTCGATAAGGGGCCGTCGGGTTAACACCCACTTGGCGAACGACCATGGGCTGAATATTGATTTCAGAGGTCAGGAAGGTTGAATGATGTTGGGCGCGAAGGTTTGACACCTGACGCATTTTGGGATCAACTCCAGGGCTTCCTTCTTTAAGCTCGGCCATTAGTAGTCTTGCCTTAGGACTTTATGGGCGAGGGCGTATCCTCTAGAATGTTTGCAGCATAAGCCTTCGTGAATCTCCTTGAGGATATATTCGGTGCCTCTCTCATCTACGCATTTGAGCAGAGGTGCCGAGTACCCTCACTTGAACAGCTTAATGGCCACAATCGTAAATCGAGCTGCCCGTACGCGGAGCTGTCTGGCCTCTCTTGGGTCAGTAGACAATGCGCCGGTCTCGAGATACGACCTGATTGAGACCATCCAGCTCGGGTCTTCATCATCGGTGGGTTGTCCGGTGCATAGGACGGAAGTGCTGGCCACAGACGGTTTCTCTTTGTGTCCAACTTGGACGTACTCGACGCTCTCCATCCCAGCACTTGAGGCGAGACGGCTTAGGGCGTCGGCCTGCATGTTTTCTGTTCGAGGGATGTGCTCTATTCAAGTCCGGAGTTTGGCTAACTTCTTCTTTGCTAGTCCCAGGTAAGGGAGTAGTCTGGGTTCTTTCACTTTGAACTCTCTGAATATCTGTTTGACCATCAACATGGAGTCGGAGTATATGATGAGGTCGGTCATGTTCATAGTTTCGGCTAAGATGAGCCCAGACATCAATAACTCGTATTCGGCTTCGTTGTTCGTCGACGGGAAGAGAAATTGGATTGAGTGGCAGAAAAGCTTCTTATGGGGATCCACGAGGACGACACCTCCACCAGCTCGTCTGGGGGTGGAGGATCCGTCTACGTACATCACCCATGGCTCCTTGTCATTCGTCTCCTCGACTCCTGGCATGAACTCGACTATGAAGTCCGATAGTATCTGCCCATTTATTATTATGCGGGGTCACTATTGAATATTGTATTGCCCCAGCTCGACCGTCCATTTTACCATTCGACCTAATGTGTTGGGCCGGTGTAGGATTTTTCTTAGGGATAAGCGGTTAGGACGATTATCGAGTATTCGAGGAAATACGGTCTTAATTTCCAAGCTGTGGTTACTTGGGCGAAAGCCAATTTTTCCATAGGTGGGTACCACAGCTCAGCGTCATAGAGTGTCTTGCTTACGTAGTAGATGAGGTATTGACATAAATCTTCTTCCCTAATCAGGGCGGCACTTATGGCGACGTCGGAGACCCCAAGGTATAAGTATAGCATTTCCTCGGGTCGTGATTTTTTCATTGTGGGAGCTCGTCTGAGGACGTCTTCGATTGTTTCCAGCGCTTTTTGACATTCGGGGGTCCATTCGAACTTGTGATTTTTCTTGATTGTTTTGAAGAAAGGCTTGCACCATTCTGTTGACATGGAAATGAATCGGTTGAGGGCAGCGAGTTCCCCAGTTAGGCTTTGGACTCCCTTGATCGAGGTCGGTGGTAGTGTACGGTTTTGATCTTCTCAGGATTCGCATCGCTACCGTGTTGGCTAACGATGTAGCCAAGGAATTTTCCCGAACCAACGCCGAAAGTACATTTCTTTGGGTCGAGCTTCATCGAATAATCACGCGAAATGGAAAACATTTTATTAAGGTCGTTTACATGATTGGACGCGTGCACAAAATTAACTAACATATCATCGACATAGACTTCCATGTTGACTCCTATCAGACTAGCAAACATTTTGTTAACCAGACGCTGGTAGGTGGCCCCGACGTTCTTCAAACCGAACGACATCATTGTATAGCAATAGAGTTCGCGCGCCGAGTAGAATGAGTTGTCCTCCTCGTCGTCGGGGTGCATGGGAATTTGGTTGTAGCTGGAGTACACGTCCATAAAGCTCATCAGCTCGTGGACTGACATGGCATCGACCATGTAGTCGATGTGAGGCAGGGATAATTATCTTTTGGGCAGACCTTGTTGAGGTCGGAGAAGTCAATACACAAGCGTCAGGGCCCGCTACTTTTCTTTACGAGTACTGGGTTGGCCACCCAGATCGGGTATCAGACCTCCCTGATGTACTTGTTGTCTTTCAGCTTGATTACTTCCTCCTCGAGGCCTGCTACCAGTCTGGTCCTAATCTTCTTCTTTTTTGCATGACCGGCCTGACCGTCAAGTCGACCTGCAGCCGGTGGTAGGAAACATTCGGGTCAATGCCAACCATAGCTTCATGGGTCCAGGCAAAAACGTCGGCATTTTTCTGAAGGAATTGCATCAATTCGGCTTTCAACGGCCCCGACAGCTTGCTCCATATGCGGAGTTGTTTTTTACACTCATCGACGAAGATGATCTCGACCTCGTCCATGGGTTCAGCCCGCTTGGTGCCCCTTTTCTCTTCAAACTGGGTGCGGGGATCGAGCTCGTCTTCTTCGACTACCGGCTCCTTGTCGGCTCTTCTACCTTGGTCTCTGTTCAGGTTGACCTCGGACTCCTCATCTATCGGGCCGGTGCCGCCTGTAGCCAAGGGAATCGAACCTGTATGGTCTACCAGCATGCGGTCGTCCACCGGGTTGGCATCGACTTAGTGTCTGTGATAATCTTATTCGAGTCATCAACTCTTTCTTTTCCCGCCTCGACATCCACCAAGTCGACGGTCTGGTAGGAGTTAGCCATGTTTATTTCTATTCGGGGGATGGTCAGAATGCTCACTTCTTGTTGATCTTCCCGATGGTTTTCTTCTCCATCTGAGGTCAGGAATTTGATGGAGTAGTGCAAGATGAAGACGACACCTCTCAACTTGTAGAGTGACGTCCTGCCAGAATGGTGATGTATTCGCTTGGGCAGTCCACGATCTTGAAGGTTTCGAGGATTGTCCTCGTGGGATGCCCGTCTTCTCTAAACTTGATCGCAATACAATTTGACCGACATGGAGCGTCATCTGCCCGTTGAAGCCTTGGATTTGTTCCCCGCAAGGCTGGACCTCCTTCATGTCGACACCCATCTTCTTGAAGGTGTCGTAGTAGAGGATGCTTGCATAGGCCCCCGTGTCGACCATGATGCGATGAACTTTGATCGCCATGATGTGTGTCGTGATCACTAGGGCGTCGGAGTGCGAATGTTCGAACGGGAACGCATCCCCATCGATGAAGGAAATTTTGTTTGGAGTGGGCTCGAATGTCGGTCTATTGTCGGCATGCTGGACCCTCTGCCCAGCGTAGTAGGCTTGTCGGGCGTAGGCTTTGGTGTGCCCCCTTGAAGGGAGAGAGTCACCCCAGCTCGTATCGACGCGCCGAGGTGGGTGTACTTGTTCGTTGCCCCCTCGTTCGAGGGGCCGATCTCTCGTTCTGGTTCTCGAAGTGCCGGTCTCGTCTTGGTGGACTGGGTAAAAAGTCAAGATTTTATGGTCGCCGCTCTGCTGCAATCTCTTCGATGGTGGACGTCGTCATCCTCACTGTCCAAATTTTTGTCAAACGAGCCTTTCTTTCGCTTGTCGCCGAAGTGAGTGAACTTCTACATTTGTGGATCGTCAATAAGTTGCATGAGTGCCTGGAGAAGATTGCGGCACTGGTTGGTGTTATGTCTGTGGCCTTCGGGGAAGGTACAGTATCTTGATTTGTCAAGTTTGCTCTGGTCCGCTTGCATAGGCTTCAGATCCGGGATTAATCCTTTGGTCTTGATCACTTCATAGATTGCCGCCGCTCATACCAAGAAGACCCTCGATAGCTCTCTTTGAGCTCCTCGGCTTCCTGTTTTCTTAAGGATCGAACTTCTACCATGTTCTTGCTCGACTTCAACGACTTCCTGTCTTTAGCCTTTCCCTTAGTCGAAACCCCATCAATTGTCGGGATCGACATTGATTCCTCTGCCATGATGTAGTTCTAGGCTTGAGTTAGGAATTCCTGGTATGTGCTCAACATGTTTTGGCACATGTTTCAGGCCGGCTTGCACGGTCACCAGCAGAGTTTCAGGGTGACATTGTTCCATATTTTGGACTCGATCGTTGAACCGAGTAATGTAGTCCTTCAGGCTCTCGTCTTCACCCTGGATGATGTTGGCTATGGATTCCCTCGGGGCGAGGTCTATCTGGGATCTGGTGAAGTGCGAGCGAAATGTCGATCTGAGTTGTCCCCTCGAGGATATGGAATGGGGGTACATGAAATGATACTATCTTTGTGTCTTGGGCCCCAGTGTCAGGGAGAACATTTGGCACCGTAGGGCGTCTGTTGCTCCATGCAGGTCCATCCACGAGGTGTAGAGGCCGATGTGAGAGTCTGGGTCTGAGCTTCCATCGTAAAGTTTGAGCCTCGGGACTTTGATCTTTGCATTTCACGACCTCCTGCAAGATGTCCGGGGTGAAGGGTGAAGCATGATCCACGACCGCATGGCTGGCTTTGGCGGGGGAGGAAACGACGACCTTTCATGCAGCATTGCCGAGCGTCCAGCTCGGCTATTTTCAGTTTAAGGGCTGCGATCTCGTCAGTATTGCACCCGACGGTCTTTCCCCGTTCTATGACCTCCCTCAGGTCGCGATTTTTCTGGCTTTTATTGCCCAAATGTTGGTACATCGATCTGCAGACGACTTATAGGCTTGGTTCTGGAAGACTTTTGCTGGTATGCTCGGTCCGCGCCATGCCAGTGGTCTTTCCGTGATGGTTTTGGGCTTCTTTGTTGGGCGATTGGGCCGTGGTCTTGAAATGGGCTGCCCTTTTCCCTTTCCTGCTGCCCTTTTTTTCTCTGGGGTTTTGAGCAGGGTGTTGCTGGGGTTTTCCGTCGCAGTGACAGTATGGCCCCCGGCCGCGTGGCTGGACAAAGCTTTGGCAAAAGCACCCTCAAGGACCTTGAGGACGTCGGTATGCTGCATTGCGGCAACGAAGGTCGGGATCGCGGAACTGGGGCTTGAGTCCCCGCCTGACGCTGATGTAAGGTCTTTTCGCCATTGCGACGGCGAGATTGAGCCCCAGATTGTTGAGTGGATTCGTCCTGACTAGAAGAAGTCATTTTTAGCGAGTTCTTTGTTTAGAAAAAAGAGAAAGAACGAGATAAGAATGGTTGTTCCACAAAACCGAACAATTGACACCAAACAAATTATGGTGCCCTTTCTCTAGCGCCAAACTGTTAATGGACGGATCCTTTGACCACTCCTGGAACCATCGCTAAGACCCGCTCCTTCAATGGTTAAGATTATATTTTATGAGAGTAGAAAAGAGAAAATAAGGAAGAAATACGGCTAAAATAGCTTTTATTACGTAATCACGAGATCGGCCTCCGATAATGAGATCGGCACTTCTGTTACAGTTGAGAGTAATTATGGGAATTTATTATAGATTGTAGAGAGAAAAAGTAGTAGTTGTTGATTTCAACGACCCAGAATAAATAAAATTAGTCTTCTATTTATAGTTGCCTTAAATTCAGCGCTATTCACCCTGTCTTGTCGTACAGTAGCTCTGTCGAGCAGACCGACGCTTCTCTGACAGTCATTGAATGCGATTTGAGGTTTCTCCAGTCATGACCTGCCAAACATTTAATGCACACATGAAGGCATTAAATGCTGGCAGGCCTTTCTGCCGAGCTAGATACCCAAGGGTGGGTAGACTAGGGTGGCTTGTCCCATCGGCAATTATTAGTCTCCAAGTGGCAGTATTATATTACTCTCAAGTCCGGCATGCCTCTGGTGGCCGATCTCATGGAATCTCCAGGTCAGACTTTCGGCGTTTGTTGATTTGCCATCTCTTCAGGAACCTTCAAATCTGCTCGGCATCCCAAGAGTTCGGCCCTTCAGTGTGAAGAGAATAATGCCGACCTCTGAGAATGCGCAAGTTGTCATTGTGGGTGGTTCTCTTCTTGAGTCAACTCTGCACTTTGGGTCGACTCGCTGACCGGTCAGACCGCGAGGCGGTCTTCCTCCGATTTTTTTGTTGCCGAACCGTAAACCCCGGGTTAGGCCGATCCGTATATCAACATGGTATTTGAAAAATATATAGTTCATAAGATTGGAATTCATGTAATTATGAATGATACAATATTTAAGAGCATGAAGAGAATAAATATCATTTTTTTTCAACTTTGTAAAGATTACATTTGTGCCCCCTCAGTCTTCCGAGGCTGCGTCCGCCCCTGGTCCCTGTACCGTGAAGACTTGGGCCAGTACGAAGGTTGTGCTATGGCATTCTCGAGTGCATGCGCGACCTCAACTGGGCAGCTTGTAGGCGTCCGCTTGAGGAGTTCGGGTACGACCCGTTGGCAGCGAGTTCTCCGATCACCTCGCGCGACAATGTCATGGGCAGACAAAGTGCGACCCAGCGACGCTGCAATAGGCCTCGGCAACGCACCCAGCGCATGCAGCAAGTGACCTGCAAAATGACCCGAATGCGCACGACGAGCCCGATAATGCAGAAATTCCAGGTGACTCTGACGACGATTCTGTCAACGAGGGGAGAAGGGTGGGCACAATTCCAGTAGAAAAGCCACTTAGAAAAGAAGATTGATGCCTTTGGGAGTTCTTTTCTAATGCGGAATATCTTTCCCAATGGGAAGGAGAATTATAATTTCCTAATTGAAAAGGATATTAAATTAATGGCCATAATAGTGGATATTGTATATCTATGTTCTATTATTTGCTATTAATTGCATAGATATGCATGTGATTGATTAACACTGTCAAAATTGCATGGAAATTAATTATTAATATGGAATGTTAATTCTTTAATTAAGTTGCTAAAATGACATGTGAATTAATTTGATTGTATATTAAAAAATCCTCTTTTAAAATACTAAGTGTGCGAAAGAATATTTAAAGTTAAGATATTTTTAAAATTCTACGTCTCCATTGACGGTTTGTCGATGATATATTTTTATTTGAAGTGTGGGCTCTTCCACCAGGTGAAACTATTGAAAATTAAATTTGTTGGATCACTTAGGGTCGCGGAGTTTACTATTTTTTCCTCGGTGTCGCGGCCTTGGGGTCTAGGAGTTGCCAGTCAGCTGGTGGGGTGGGCTTATTCTAGTATTTTATTTTTGTGTTTTTAGTGTTTGTGTTTTTTTGTGGTGTTTGATTTCCTTTTGGGAGTTATATTCTCCTGCTGGGAGCTTTTGGGTGTGTTGTCCTGTTTAGGCGGCTCGTAGGGTTGTCCTTCCTTGAGATTCAGTCGTGTAGCTGCTTTATCCGACTGTTACCGACTGGTTCCTCTGTCTGTAATTACGTGTTTTTATTTACGAAAGTATGTCGTTTGAAAAAAAAAAAAAACTAATATAAAGATCAAATAGATAGTATATGTCCACTACTATGAAATTTGGAGATATTTTATCAATACCGGATTTTCTTTTCCTTACAACGACAACTTATGTAAATTCATAGCTATAAATTAAATTGACAGCATAATAGACAAAACATAACTCATTGTGGGTGCGTGTACTCCGGGCTAAATATCGTATCACTTTGTCAGTCGACGTTTTTAGTGTGTCCGGTCGGCGATGCTCGGCGCTAAAGAGGCGATTGTTCATGAGTGGCCCAATGTGGTGAAGGGTACACGATCTGTCGATCGCTTGGTGGATCGGCAATAGAAGTTTTTAATGAAGATATAAAACTACAACATACGTATTGGAAAAAAAAAAAA
>CACSLK010027752.1:18528012-18543910 GCA_902706635.1 Striga hermonthica | reverse complement strand
TTTTTTTTTTTTTTTGGTTCAAGGAAGGAGACCGGAGGCCTAAGTCTAGACTAAAACTTAGCGGGGATAAGAAACACCGATCAAATCATGTTCGAGCCAATCCCCCAAAGTAGGGGGTGGCGTGTGTTTGTCCCGTTTTTGTTGCTATTTTCGTTGCTATTTTGTATGTCGTTTCCCCCGTTTTAGGTCTTTTCTTAGGTATTTCCGGTTCATTTTGTCGATTCTCGTGTTTTAGTATTATTTTGGTGTGTTTAGTATTATCTTGGTTTTTCTCCCTATTTTCTCGTGTTTTTGTGTTCGTTCGTTTGTGGTGGTTTTCAGGTTGCAGATGATGAAAGTGATATGCGGTTCCGGTTCTTAGGAGTTCAACACTGGTCCGTACGACTTAAGCATGCGGAGACTGAGTTTACAGTTCGGGCAGTACCCGAGAAATGCTAGACGAGGGCTCACGAGTTCAGAACTTGGAAATTTTGGAAGCTGCCAAGGCCATAGCGCCGCTAAGGCCATAGCACTGTTATGGCTAGAAAAGTAAGCGGCGCTAGCACATGAAGACCCATTGGAATCGCAGACGCTAGGCTCGCCAAATGACCAACAGCAAAATTCGCCTCTCTATGCACCTGTTGAAGATGGATTGTCCACTCCTTCTGGAGGAAATATCTAATGGCGTTGACTAAGGCCTCGTGCGCCATAGGAACGGGACCAGTGCCATAAATTAACTGCAAGACACACTGGCTATCTACCTCCGCCCTAACTTGGCGAAAGCCCCGATCTCATGCAAGTTTAAGCCCCTGTAAGAGACCCCGTAGTTTGGCCCCAGTGATGGTGCAATGCCCGATATTCATGAGGAAACCCGCAAGCCAACCACCCCACTCGTTACGTAGAAGGCCACCTGCATTACTGAGGTGACCAAGATATCAAACGTGTATCATACCGGTGCATGACTGCTCCGGCCTTAGCGAGGGCCTCGGCCGCACGGCGGCAGCTCGCAGCCCGGGACAACACCTCCACTCGACGCTCCTCACACCCAAGGGATCGCCCGTTACATAGGCGGTCATTCCTCCAAGCCCACGCTCGCCAGGTCACAACCGAGAATAGACCGCCCCAATTGGAACAAGAGCCTAGCCTTGACTTCGCGAGATTTTGTGTAAGCCACCTCCGAAGGGGCAGTGCGAAAAAGTCCTCCCCAAGGCCCGTGGGCACCAGCCGTTTCCATAAGTTCTTCACAAAAGTACAATCACGCAAGACATGGAGTATCATCTCACGACCTCCACAAAAATCGCAGCCCTCATCTTGAAAGATGCTGCCGAACTCGCTCAACATTGGTAAGCAACCGCTCGTTGCTAGCAAGCCATAAAAAATTCGAACCCTTTGTGGCGCCATGACACGCCAAATAATCTTCCACAGTGGCAATTGGGGCTCGTTCACGCTTTGTAAAAGGGAATTATAGGCTGATTTCATGGTGAAGCGGCCGTCGGGAGAGAAACCCCAAACCAGCCGATTGGAGTCCTCCATTTCTCGTGGGGGTAGAGTCGCTGCGAGACGTATTAATATGGACGCCGGGAGCAGACCATGAAGCAGGTCCCACCGCCATTCTCCGGAGCCGCTAACCAACTCGGCCACCGTCGCATTACAGAATTCTGAGGGCGGGACGTTAACAACGATCGAGCTTAGAGGGCCTAACGATCCCAACCATGGGTCCAGCCAAAACCGCGCGGACCTGCCATTACCTACAAGCCAACGTGCACCCTTCACCACATTGGGCCACTCATGAGCAATCGCCCTCATTAGCGCCGAGCACCGCCGACCGGACACGCTAAAAACGTCGGCTGACGAAGTGATATGATATTTAGCCCGGAGTACACGCACCCCCACATTTTAAGCCAACAGTTGGTTTCAGAGTGCAACCAACCTTCTATATACAACAAGTAAATCATATCATATTCTCCCATTACTTAAATAAATATTAATAATTTTATTAGTACTGTATGATTTACTTATTGTATATGAATATCATATTTTTCGACTACTTAAATAAATATTAATAATTTTATTAAAATTGTATGATTTACTTATTTGATATAAAATGTTGGCTCTATTGAAGAAAATTATCTTCAGTTTGAATTTTCCTATGATTGCATATTGGAGAGAACAAAACAAAAGGGGCCGGAAAAGAATTATTTGGGGGGAAAAAAAAGTTACGATGGGCGTGAACCCATTTACGTGCAAATTAATCCGTTTGACCAAATGATAGTAAGTTGAGTTTTTATTTTTTTTATATATTTTTTTTTTTTGGGGGACTTTTTCAGTATTTTAAATTAAAAGAATTTGGTTGTTATTATGCTTTGGAACAGAAAACGATTGCTGGGACAGTTGTGGCAGACAAGCCAAAAATCGATTTGATATTTATTGTCCTCTGAAAAATCTTCTGTTTAACATTTAATTAGATTTTGTAGGGAGCCTTTTAACTTACTTTCCTTTCGTTTTACGATGACAAATCTTTTATAAACATGATCATGACATTTGACAAATAATTGTATAATTTACGAATTAAATTTATCATAATGTGACAATTAATAATTAATGTAATTATAGTGTTATTAAATGATATTTCCACATTTCTTTGGTATGAAAATATCACATTAAAGTTTTTTTTTTTATTTTTTTATTTTTTTCCACTTGCATGGAAGCATCGGTCAGTATGAAAAGAGTGATTCCCTGCTTTGCGCCGCGATTGTTGGAGATTTCAAAATATACAATAATATACGTGATGTTTATGATTTTTTGAAGAAATCACCCTTCCATATAATTATCGAATGAGTTGAGTTTACGTGGCTGCTTTCTGGTGTTTCAGAATCCTATTTGGCGAAAAATCATGCTTCGTAATTAGGTTTGGACAAATAATATTAATATATTAATAATTAATAATCTAGGTTCGGACATTCTATAAATACTACTTAGTTAACTTAGGTATTTTAATATCAAGACACTAAGTGTCTAATATATCCCTGACTTTTGATTTGCTTCCTTTAATTAGCTATTGAATTGTAAATGTATTTTAAAAGTTGATAACTTTTGTATTTCTTACCGATTTTACATATATAATATATCAAATTAATCATCTTTTGATGATCACCGATTTGACATCCATATTGTAATATTAAATAAATAAATTATATTTATATTTATAATAATAAAAAATAATAATATTTATTCAAATTCATTATAAATATAAAATTATTTCTCAATTTATATATTATGTTTAATGTAGTTATACGTTCTAAGTTAAAAAAATTATTATAATATAACACAAGTAAGTCACACAAATAAAAAAATGTCATACTAAATATATAATCATATATATTTTTATAAAAGGTATTTAAATTTTCAACTATTTTTCTCATTAATTTTATATTTTAAGAAAAAATTAGCAAACACCCGTCTGATACACGGGCGTTGTACTAGTTAGTTGTTGCATTTCTTATTCTATATATGGTTTATAAGACAATTTTTTTTTTTCAATATTTCTTTTTGCTCTTTATTTTGAAATTATAAAACATATACTAACTAAAATTATAAGTACATTTAAAAGATAATAATTTTTTTTATTTATTACCAATTCTTTATATATAATGAATCACATTAATCATATCTTTATGAGTTTAGATTTATTACTTATATTGTACATACAAAATAGATGAATAATTATATTTATTTCCATTATAAAACTTAAATTATTTAATAATATTAATTAAAAAATAAAATTATAAATAGTGTTGACGAGTGGTCGTCATCTAAATGTTTAGGAATTAAATATTGATTATATGGTGAACAGGCCCCTTCTTGTTACAAAACATGGAAAAGAGCTCCTCGCAGGGATGGTAGATTATCTAGACTAACTGACTACAAGGATCTTATTATAGCACCGGTGTCTGGAAAAAGATCCATTACCGAAGTATCTGCAAAAATAGTTGACTCTGATGATATGTTGAGCAATGCCGAAGTTAATAAGAAGCTGAGATCTGAATCGAATAAGGTGGAGGCGGCCAGCCTGAAGTGGCGCCCAAGTGATCAATGTTAGCCGCGGTGTGGAACTGTCGAGGACTGGGTGGGCCCTCGACGGTTTCCCAAATCAAAGAGATATTTAGATCTCACCACCCCGCTTTCTTCTTTCTCTCTGAAACTAAAAATTCCTCTTCTTTTGTTCAAATTGTGGTTCGCAAGTTGGGTTTTGTAGATAGACACTTGAAGGTTGATCCGGTTGGTCTAAGTGGTGGTTTGCTTCTCCTTTGGTCTTCTGATATTACCATTACTCAGACGGTGTGTCAACCTTGTTTCATAGCTGTTGAATATTCTCTGAAGAATGGGGGTCTAAGTTGGGCAGTTTTTGTTTATCTCAGTCCTTGTGCTTCAATAAGAGCTTATCAATGGCAATTACTCGAAGAAGAGAAAAGTAAATGGCAAGATAACTGGTCCATAATAGGAGACTGGAACGATATTTGCTCCAACACTGAAAAAATTGGAGGCATTCCAAGAAGTGACAGGAGTCTTGCTGGGTTTAATGAGTTCATTAACTCAATGTCTATGGAAGAAATTAAGATGGATGGCTTTCAATTCACATGGTGCAATCATCGGTTCTCTGAAGGGCTTATTCAAGAAAAACTTGACAGGGGTTTTGGCTCTATAGATTGGCACCAGCTCTTTCCCAATGCATCCATTTCAACTCTTGCCCGAAGTGCTTCAAACCATTCTCTCCTTCTTCTCAAGACAGGCTCTCCCTCACAGAAAAGCCACCGACGATTCCACTTCGATAAACGTTGGTTGCTCAGAGATGACATTAAAGATGTGGTAAAGACAGCTTGGGTTCAGAAGTGCTCAGGTACTCCTTTTTTTATCCTTAAAGAGACGATCAAGTTAACAAGACAAGCTCTCATCAGATGGAGTGCTAAATTCAAAACTGAGAACCAATCAAAAATTGAGCACCTATCTGCTAAACTGGAACTTTTGAAAAATGCCAAGCTTGCTGATAACTGGGATGAGTGGATTTCAACTAAATCTGATCTTGATAAGGCTCACCGCACTGAAGAATTATATTGGCAGCAGAAGGCAAAAATCAAATGGCTTAAAGATGGTAACAACAATACAAGTCTTTTTCATGCCTACACTCTCCAAAGGAGAAGGCAGAATGCAATTTCTAGATTGATAACTCATCAGGGCAGGTAACGTTTAACTCAGCAGGAAATTCAATCTCACATCTCAAGTTTCTATGCCAACCTCTTCTCTTCAGAAGGATCATGGGGAGGTGAGAGTATCCTGCAACTAATTACTCCCTCGATCTCTGATGATATGAACCAGGACCTCCTCAAGCCGGTTCAAGAGGAATAAATAAAAGCCTCTCTTTTCAGCCTTGATCCAGATAAGACTCCAGTGGAAGACGGTATGACAGCTATTTTTTATCAGAAATTTTGGAGTCTCATCAAAGACGATCTTATATATGCTATTCAGAGCTTCTTTGAAAATGGTCAATTGCTGAAATATTGGAATCATACAATAGTGACTCTCATTCCAAAATGTGTCAATCCTGATTCTATTTCTCAATTCAGGCCAATAAGCCTTTGTACTGTGGTTTATAAAGTTCTATCTAAATTGTTGGCTTTGAGACTCAAATCATGTCTGCACTCCTGTATAAGTGACTTTCAGTCTGCATTCATAAATGGAAGGCAACTCTTAGACAATGTTATCATAGCTCAATAAGCCTTTCACTTCATTAACAGACACAACTCTGGTAAGAATCACTTTATGGCTATTAAATTGGATCTGGTTAAGGCTTTTGACATGGTGCAATGGCTCTGTGTTAAGAAAATCATGTTGCAAATGGGCTTTTCTCCTGCTTTTGTTAATCTGATCATGGTCTGTATAACATCTTGCTCCTATTCCTTTAAAGTGAATGGTTCAGTAAGTGGACTTGTTCATCCTTCAAGGGGCATTAGACAAGGGAACCCTCTGTCCCCTTATCTCTTTATTATAGTTGCTGAGTTGTTATCTGCTTTGGTGACTGCGGCTTTAAACTCTGGTCAACTCTTGGGTATGAAACTCTCCAAAAATGACCCCCCCCCATTTCACACCTCTTATTTGCGGATGACTCATTATTCTTTGGCAAAGCTGATGTTGGGCAGGCTACAGTTCTCTTGAATTTACTGGAAAAATACAGATTGTTCACAGGGCAACAAGTTAATCTGCACAAGTCTGCCTTTTTTTTTCAGTAAAAGCACTCATATTCCATTGCAAATCAGAATCTGCTCAGCTTTGCAAGGCATCCCAGCTCACAGATCAACAAGGTATTTGGGGTTGCCTTTGGGCATAGGCAAATCAAAAAAAGAGGCTTTTCAATACATTGTTGATTCAGTTCAAAACAAACTTCAAAGCTGGAAAGCAAGACTGCTGTCTCCAGCAGGTAAAGAAGTTCTTATTAAAGAAGTGTTGCAAGCTCTTCCCACCTTTTCTATGTCTTGCTTTGTTTTACCCTCTTCTCTTTGCTATGAGATTTCAAAAAGATGCTCCAACTTTTGGTGGAGCAAGGGAGAATATCAGGACGCTGGTTTACATTGGAAATCTTGGTCTGCTCTTTCCTTACCCAAATATGAGGGAGGCTTGGGATTTTTGGATCTGAAAAATTTCAATAAGGCTTTAATCTGTAAACAGTTGTGGAGAATTACTTCCCAGCCTTCTCTTCTTGTTAGCAGAATATTAAAAGACAGATACTTCCCCAACAGTTCAATCTTTGATGCTGTCAAAACTAGCAATTGCTCATGGCTGTGGTCTAACTGGCTCTCTATCCTTCCCATATTTACTAAAGGTTTTTTCTGTTGAAATTAGAAATGATGTTTCTACCAGGGTGGATGACATTAACTGGGTTCCTAATCTTAAAGCTCCTAAACCTGACATGATTGATATTGCTAGAGGGCACATCATATGGGTCAGTGAGCTTCTGAACTCCTCTGGTACAGGATGGAATCAATGGCTTATCTCTCAACTGTTTAAGGAAGCTGACTGCAAGGCTATCCTTGACATTAATACACTCAAACTAGGTATGGCTAATAGGATGTATTGGTCTCTGAACAAAAAGGGAAAATTCTCAGTAGCTAGCACTTATGACTTCTTGACTAAACAAAAATTGCTAGCCCTTGATCTTCCTGGTTGTAGCTCAACCATCAAGCCTAATTTCTATATGAGATGCTTGTATCTAAAAGTGGTGGGAAAGATTTAACATTTCATCTGGAAATGTATATCTGGAACATTGTCTGTGAAAGTCAAATTGTTAAAGAAAGGCCTGAGGTTGGATGCTACCTGTCAAACTTATGGCTGTGAGTCTGAGACAATTGAGCATTTGTTCTTCAGTTGCTCCAAAGCTGGCAGGGTTTGGGAAATTGCGCAGGTTCAATAGGATGGTTTGAAACCGTTTACTTCATCATTCAGAGGATGGTGGTCTCACCTATGCTCAATGCCTCGATATGATGTTGCTGAATATAGAATCCAACTGACCACCTATATTCTATGGTGGCTTTGGAAAGCGCACAACCTCTGGATTTTTCAAAACACCAACCTCTCAGCCCCGCAGATTGTCAAGACTGCTCACTTGCAGTGGATGGAGTTTTTTAAGATTTTTGGGATTAGTTAGTTTGTTTGGTTTATAGTTGTGTTGGTTTTCCTTGTGTTCTTCTTTTTCTTATTTTCTGGCTTTCTAGGCTTCGACAGTGGTTAGCTTGTTAGTTTTATAGTTTCTTTGGTTTCGGATTTCTGTTTGTTTTAGTTTGAGGTTCTAGGCCGTCTTCGAGCGTGTCCTCTCATTTTCCAGTTTCGGTGCTCAGTTGTATTTGAACCTTATTTTTGGTGTAGTATAATTCCTCTATCATTTTAGAAAAAAAAATACTCCCTCCTATTCATTATAAATGTCGTTTTGACTTTTTTGATTTATCCATTTTGTTATGTATCTAGACATATTAATGTCTAGATACATAACAAAATGGATGAATCAAAAAAGTCAAAACGACATTTATAATGAATAGGAGGTAGTATAATATTAAGGATAAAATTTTTAAATAAGAGCATGAAAGGGACACGCACGATCTGTCGATCGCTTGGTGGATCGGCAATAGAAGTTTTGTATTATGAGTGTAAAGTGTTGGTTGTTATTTTCAAATGCCTTGTATGAGGTACTTAGCGCCTCATTTATACATGAAAAAGGAAGAAATGATGACTATAGCAGGACACCTCAGGGGATAGATGGCTGCCAAATTTCGCCATGCAAAATTCAAATTTTGAGGATGAGACATCCATTTTTGGCTTTTGTTGACAGTAGCGGTTGGGCGGTGGATTTATCGGTTTGGTCATCAGGAGTCGTTCACGGGCAAAGAGGTCGACAACATACTAATCCAGATAGATCGACGTTGTTTTGACGGTCGATCGTCAACTGTGCCTTGGGCCGTAACTAGGTTCAATTTATATCATAGACATGAACATGTTTTGGTCGACTTAATCGACGTTCGTTTTGGACATGCCCAAGTATTATCAAAAGTGTACACCTAGGGGACCCCTGAGTTTCTGGAGTGTTATGGAGATCAGCAGATGGACGGGAGCTCTGGAAGCTGGTTGCAAAGTTATCTGCGTAGAGCACGAAGAGTGTACTACAATTGATGCATTTAATGAGCGTGTCTCTTTAATGGAAAGATGAAAACTTTCAAAGTATGAATTTTCATGTGAATCGATGCCCTTGTCTAATCCATCAGTTACTTTCAATGCATGAGGAAATGGTGTCACTTCCTGCAAATAGAGGATATTTATCGAACTTCCTTTTAAAAAGTTAGAGTTTCCATATCGTGATTAAAGCAGCTTCTTACTTTCTTGCTTTTGACAATGTCGGGGAGTAACAAAAATTTTGACATGGTTTTGGTGGATGCAACATTGGAGGGTGACCGATATGGACAAATAAGAGAACCGATTTCCGCCAAGAGTGGGGTTCCAGATATCTAGGCGTAGATAGAGGAAGAATTGACAAACCGACACAAAAGGGTTATTGGAGATGATTGCCTCTTGAAGAACTGGAGGAACTGTGAAATATGGAGATCTGTTAGAATGAGAGTATCTAGAAGGATGTCGATGTGGTTAAGCTAATACAAAAATTGGGTGTGCCTGCGTCTGTGAAGATCTTTACATCGTATAAGGACGAAAGAATTCATTTTCCACCACTGTAGTGTGTTGTTGTATATAAATAGTCCATGATCTCATGTTTGAGGTTTCCTCTACCCCAAATATTTTCAAAGTATATGCAAGAGTGGCGGATCGGCATTAGCCAGATTCATCCGAACACTCAGTACATGCTTTTCTCTCTTGTAGTGTTCTTCAAGAAGAAAGGGTTGTCGGCAATGCTGATGGAGGAACTTGATTCGACCCTGATGTGGAAAATGTCCAAGACGGGGTCCAGATACATTTATTTGGCATCGCGAGATGATAAGTACACAAGCTGGTGGGACACCTCCCTAAATCCCATTGTAAATGGAGACAATAATAGTTTTTGGTTTCGTGTGACTAGAAAACTTTTTGATCTCCCATATTATCTAAGACCGGTGATTTGTTGGATGTGCCGGTCAGGATAGTGAAAAAGATATGTAAGTTTATTATCTTTGAATGTTATGTTGTTATTCGTCATGAATAATAGATCGTTGTTACCATCTTTTCTCTCTCTTTTTTTTACGCATTTGATAAGCAACACCGCTTTTAAACAAGAGATTTAAAGGGAGGATGGAATCTATTCTTGGTTTAACAAGAACAAAAAACATGTTGTCGACTTCTAATTCAATCGGGGAGTTAACTTTTGCAGGGATGGACCCAACAGGGTTGGATTCAATTTTTGAACCAGCTGAACTTGTCAAATTTCAATAATTAATATCGATATCTTTGTCGAACCTTCACTTGACAAACTTCATTTTGGTCAATTTACAGTGATTATCGAACGACAATCCATCATAAGCCTCATCCTCCGAGGAGTACAAACAAACGACAAATTAAATAAGCGTAAGAAGACTGGGATGATCACACATGGGTCAGCTTTCTCAAAGTGATCGTCGAGATTGTCGAGGACTCGTCAAAGTGCTTGATCGAGGCGGATCGACATAAAGCATCATTATTCTGATAAAGTGCATGAGGTCTCAGTGACTAAGTATGTGGAGGTCGAGGTGTTATGAGGAGACTAGTTATAAAGAGGTCTTTGTCACTATGTATAAGGAGGTCTCAGTGACTAAGTATTCTCAATGAGTAAGTGTGAAGAGGTCTCAGTGACTAAGTATGAGGAGGTCTCTGTGTCTAGGTGTGAAGTGTTCTGATCCACACGAGGTCTACAGAAAGAAGAGTACATTATGACTACAGAAGCATGACTTAGAGGTAAGAAGTGGATAAGAAGGAATATGATGATGACTCAGATGTGATTAGAATATACATAAGATCAAAACTTGGGCAGTTCGAGCAGTCCTGGCAGGTACTTTTGGGCAGATATTTCCCCTATAAAAGGGACTAAGGTATAACCTTAAAAGCCTCCCTTCCACATTCTACACACTTTACATACATTACAGCTCTAGATTGCATAGCTTTATATTCTTACTTGTGTTGAGTTAAGTATCGGAGGCTCATCGTCAGGAACCCCTCTGGCGTTGAGTTCTTCTAGGTCTCCTGCGGCGGTTCAGGCGGATCGAATCTCTTCTCAACCAGTTCTTCCTAGATCCAGGTAGTGACCCATCACAATCATTGTGAACTAAATATGCACAAACAATATCAAGTATGCACAATTTATGAACTAAATATGCAACATGCATACATGACAGGTGCACTATGGATGAAATAAATAGGCATCTCGTATGTACTAAATATGCATTAATGAACTAAATATGCATCATGCATATATTTGAGTTAAATATAAGAAATATGCAATATAGATGAACTAAATATTCATTTTGTATAAACGAAATATGCATTATGAATAAACTCAATATGCATCATGTACATATTTAATTTAAATATAAGAAATATGCAGTATGGATGAACTAAATATGCATTTCGTATAAACTAAATATGCATCATGTACATTTTTAATTTAAATATAAGAAATATGCACAATGGTTGAACTAAATATGCATTTCGTATGAATTAAATATGTATCATGAATTAACTAAATATGTATCATGTATATATTCAAATTAAATACAAGAAATATGCACTATGTATGAACTACATATGCACTTCGTGTTAACTAAATATGAATCATCAATGAACTAAATATGCATCATGAATGAACCAAATATACACATGTATATATTTAAGTTAAATATAATAACGTGCACTATGGATGAACCAAACATGCATTTAGTATTAACTAAATATGCATCGTCTATGAATAAAATATGCATTATGAATGAACCGAATATGCATCATGAATAAACTAAACATGCACATGTTTATATTTAATTTAAATATAATAAATATGCAATGTGGATGAACTAAATATGCATTTCGTATTAACTAAGGTATCATCGAACTAACTATGCATCATTATATATTTAACTTAAATATAACAACTATACACAAGCTACCCACACACTGCGACCTCTTGCGATTTTTTCCCAAAAAAAACCCTAGCATCTCGTCGCCTCAATTTTCGACCAGTTGACCTCCTCCGGTGTTGGCGAGGCCGGGCCGACGGTCGCCTCGACTGCCCGGCTTGTCCCTGAAGCTGTTCTCTCATCTCCAGCTGTGATTGGTGGCATCTTCGGCTTGGCCCAAGGCTGTTGGCGGGCTGGATTCGCGTGTTCTCTCCCTCGAGCGGGGTCCGGTGGCTTGCAGGTTCTAGGAGTAGGCGGCTGACTCTGGTAGGGGGAGTCGCTCTCTCGTCTTCGGCGGTTTAGCACCTTGGTGCTTCCCATGGGTCATTTGTAGGGGGGCGACTCCGCTGGAATTCTCGAACCGGGTTGTCCGCCGATGTGGTGGCGATGAGATGGCGGTGGACAGTGGATGAGAAGGGGCTCCAGTGGTCTATGTTGGTGCTGCCGGAGTAGGGTCTCAGACTGCAAGTTGGTCCTTCTCTCCGGCTCTGCTGCTGTTTGGTCGGAGTCCGATGCCCCCGAGTAGTATAGTGGTGTTAGGTGCGCTTGGGGTGTGCCGGTTTGGGGTTACTGTTTGGTATAGATTTGATGGGCAAAGGATAACCGAGTTACCCGACTCGGGTCGATCTCGAAGGAAGGCTATTCGGAGCTTCGTCTACTAAATGATCGTCCAAATCACAAAAATCGAAAACAAAATCCTAAACATTCTAAAAAAATTGATTGGATGGTTGATTAACACTACTTGAGCACTTAAAAACGAGCAATTAATTGAAAGCAAGATCAAAAGACGAGCATTTCGCAAACTAGATCACCGGAGTCTCATGCCATAACCAATACGGGATGATAATCAATCGACACACGGAATAAACGAGCTACGAGCATTAGATTGCTAACCCTAGTCGTCTAACCGAGATCAACAAGTAATTAACGGCTCTATCTACTCAAGCAAGCAATCAAGTTCAAGCATTTCCACCATCATCAATCAAATCCAATTTACTCTAATAAGCATTATAAGTAAAACCGGAGCAAAAACGAAGTAAAGAGCTTTAAAACTAAATACTCAACCTCCCATTGCGTAGACGATGAAAAACGGAGTCAAAAGCTCAAAACTTGAACGAAATCGAAGTCGCCGGAAAATCTCCCGGAAAATAGCATAAACTCCTAATCTAGAGAGCAAAAATAAAACATAAGCTAATTTCCCAAAGAGGAAAAGTGAAAAATGAGAGTTTGATTCCAAAATGCAAAGGAAGAAAAATATTTATACTACCACCCACACACACACACTAGAACACGCAGTTTAAATGAAGGCACTCTCGACGTAGCCAAGAAATTCGCGAGCTCGCAGGTAGTGGTTGGCACACTCTTGATGGCGCGGGGACAAGGGCGAGCTCGCGGGCGTGTGCATGGGCGCGCGGGGCTCTTGATGGCGCTAGCAGATTCGCGCGGTCGCGGATGCGCGCATGAGCAGCAGCAGTGCGGACACTCTCGACGGCGCAGCCCTTTCCGCGCGGACTCTCGACGTCGCGCTACTTTCCGCGAGCGCGCGAGTTGTGGCGGGCGGCATGCGTGGGAGATGGTGCTCTCGACGTTGCGGGAGGAATCGCGAGCTCGCGAGTGTTGGACAGGTGAGCTGATTGCGTCCGCGGGGTCGTGGAGAGTTGCGCGAGCACGTCCGGACTCGGTTTAAGGAATCGACATGTTTGACTTGAAATGGCTCATTCGACATGACTTGGCTTGGCTCGGAATTGACTCGAGTTTCTTTTCATCCTCGAAATAGACCTGAAAATATATCAAAAGCACGGACAAGTACGCCAAGATACAAAATAAAACGAAAAACACAAAAATACACGGAAAACGACAAAATGGACCGGACAACGCTAAAACGAACCTAAAATCGACTCGAACACGCAAATAAACACATAAAAATACACACAAAAACATAATAAACAACTCCCCCACACTTAGCTTTTTGCTTGTCCTCAAGCAAACAAAATAACAAATAGCTCGAAGAGATATATCGACCGGGCCAAAATTAACGAACATGCAAAATGAAACTCTCATTATCATTCGGTTATCCCAAAATCAAAATCCAATCCGAGACACGGTTCCCACATAATGAATCAAACGAAACAAAAACCCGTCCCAAGTCATTCCACAAATGATCGCTCGAGTTAAACCCCCTCCTTCACATATACGTGCAAAAACCATAAATGATCTACAAAACATGAAATAATAAGCACGAGATCAATATGCCAACTCCCCAATTTTCTTCTTTTTTTTATATATATTTTTTTTTAAAAAAATGAGCCACTTTTTCCAAATGAGAGCCGTTTGGACGATTATTACCTAGGTTTAACCTCGGGGGTTATCCCCGAGTCGCCTAGGCCGGTTTCCCGTGCTCGTTGACTCGATCTATCTAAAAGATTAATCGAGCCAAGAGGAGCCTAATCCTTTTGACTCCCACGAACTCATTTCGTGAGCTTCTTTTTCCAAACGAGGTTTCCGGACGAGATTCCCTAGGTTTAACCTCGAGGGGTTTCCTCGAGTTTCCTAGACCGGTTTCCTGGGCTCATTATCCCAATCCACGAATGGCTCGGAATAAGAAGAGCCTAATCCGTACTTCCTCGCGAACTCACTTTTTATTCTTTCTTTTTTTTAGGGAGGGGCACACAAGGATACATCACAATTACAATACATAATCATCTCAACTCGATCGAAATGTACCACAAGTGTATAGATAACACGTTTACAACGATAATCGAACATAAGGTAAGCATGCCTCAAGACAACCAATCGAGAACAAACCAAGGACAAAACAATTCCGTTAATCCACATGCGAGTTCCAATGTCAACGAATCGTCAATCAAAGGAAACCGTCAAATTCATCAAGTACATTAAGCATGAATGCTAATAGTGAAACCAATCAATAATCTCGACTCACCACTTAGCTATCTCGACTCTCGAACAAACATCAAGTTCCATGCGGGAGAGATGACACGAACACACAAAAACTCAAATAAAACTGGTCCACGACACAACAAATACGAAAAAATAAGGCACAAAAATAAAGAGAATATCACCTAAACATGCATAATCACGAAATCTCTCCCCCACACTTAAAAACAAAGCAATGTCCTCATTGCTTGACCAAAAAGTATAGGCGAAAGCACATAATCACGTACGTTCATGCGATAAAATGAAGACGAGACACAATGACAAACAAACAAGACAAAATCACACAAAGACACACAAGAAGCAAATAAAGAAAGAGAAAATAGGAAAAGAAAATGCGTACTCGACAGGGTGGTCGTCACTACCGTGTGTCCAATAGTGGTCGTCCGGAGGGAATAGAGGAGGTCAACCGAAGGCCATTGAGCGCGAAATTGAGCCATCCGAACGGTTTAACGTTTAAGCACTTGAAACGAGAGAGGCTATGTGTGTGTGTCTCGGAGAGATAGTAACCATGAATGCATAAACTCGACGTAGACACACGTTCACGTGAAAGCGCAAAAATCGGGCCTCGAAGTCCTTGTCGATCTTCGCCATGGTCCAACACAACGAACTCTGTATGTATGCAACGCATAAGCGATTACCGGCGCTTGCCGTAAGTAGGTACCTACAACTCAAACTCCCGGCAAAAACACACGTATATGTGGCACGCCCGGCAAGACGTGCCAAAATCACACAAGTCTAACCCAAATATCTCACACGACTACTCCGGCAAGAGTAGTGATCCAAGCACAACGCATATAATGATAGATACGGAAATACAAACTGAAATCGAGACGTTGGACGTGGAAAATTTTTCGAGAAAAACGGTCGCCGGAGTTCAAAAATAGAGAAATATATAAAAATCAGAGATCCGGTCGCCGGAAAAAGGTACCAAACGAAAGGAATCGATGACATATAACAAGAAAAGCTCAAAAATACTTACCGAAACTCGGTGGGTGCTCGTTCGCCGGAAAAAATGTTCGCCGGATCCGGCGACGGTGGCCGGAAAAATGTGCGGTCCGGCGAGAAGAGTCCGGGAGTGCCTTCAGATTTCGGTGGGTCCAAGTGAGTCACCGGCAATTTGAATTTGAAGGTTGAAGAATTTTGTAGATTTACGAGCTTTTGCCGGAAAATCGAAAGTCTTCTCGCGGAATTTTTCGTTGAGGTTCGGATATGTCGTTGGCGTCGACGAGAGCTTCGGGTTGATATAAAATTCATCCCGATCGGAGCAAGTTGGCCGGAAAAGGTGGCGGACGGCGGCG
>CACSLK010027752.1:18480860-18507398 GCA_902706635.1 Striga hermonthica | reverse complement strand
TTTTTTTTTTTTTTTTTTTTGAAGACTTCATATCCAACCTTGCTCTTAAAATGTAATTGTTAAAGTTGATATGATGTAAAATAAGAGAAATTATTAGTGATATATAGTTAATATTATAATAGTTGATGAATAATTGATTAAAGTTGATGTGATGTGGTTGCGTGGTGATGATTGATTCATATATTTATTTATATATATATAAAAAAAAAAAGAGAGTTGAGATGAGCTAAATTTTAAATATAATGATTGAAAATAAAATTACTTCATAGGTCAAAATTGATTAAAATCGATTATGATTCATGTAAGAGATGGGGGAATTCTTGGGTTTTGGGGGGAGATCTTAATGATATTCTTGATAACTATGAGAAAAAAGGGGGAAAAGTGAGAGGTTGGGGTAATTTTAAGAGGTTCGGAGAATTTATGAGGGATTTGGGTGGAGTGGAGCCTATAGTGCTAAGGTCTCAGTTTACCTGGTCTAACCTGAAAAGGGGGACAGAGTTAATTCAAGCTAAGCTTGATAGATTCATTGTTTCACCTGAGTGGCTCTTAACTAATCCAAATACCAAGGTTAATAATATTTCTCTGACATCCTCTAATCACAATATGCTTGTTTTGAATTCTGATTGTATAGTGAAACCACCTAAGAAGTTATTCTTCTTCAATTCTAGATGGGCTAAAGTGCAAGGATTCTCAGAAACTGTGAGGGATGCCTCGATCTTGCCTGTTAGAGGTCCTGCCTTATTTAGTATAGCCCACAGAATTAGAAATGTTAAGAAGGCTTTATTGACATGGAATGGAAGTAAGCAGCTGAATTCTCTGAAAATTATTGATAATTGTAAGGAGAAATTGGCTAGGCTTGAAGAATTAGGAGGGGATAGAAATTGGGAGGAGTGGCAGTTCTTTAGAGACACTTTGCATAATGCTTATAACCAGGAAGAGGAGTTTTGGAAACAAAAGACAAGGGTTAGGTGGCTGCAAGCAGGGGATATGAACACTAAGTACTTTCAGGCTGATGTCAACAAAGGAGAAAAATTAATAGCCTACAGAACCTAGTTAGAAAGGATGGGGGCAGATGCTCTAACCCCCAGGATATTGTAGAGAAATTGAATATGTATTTTGATGATTTGTTTAAAACCTCAAACCCTCTAGTGGATAACTGTAATCTAGATGGCATACCTACCTCTATACAGAACATATGAACATGTATTTAACTAGAAAGGTCACTGAGGCTGAAATTAGAACTGCCCTAATGCAAATGGACCATCACAAAGCTCCTGGATTTGATGGAATGTCACAAAGCCTACTTCCAGCAAGCTTGGACATCCATCAAACCTGAGTTGTGTGCAGCCATTAAGAACTTTTTTCAGAATGGTAAAATGCCTAAGAACATCAATCATACTATGATATCCCTCATTCCTAAAAAGAAAAACCCTCAATTGTTGCTGATCATAGACTTATAAGCATGTGCACTGTGATCTATAGACTGATTTCTAAGATTATAGCCAATAGAATCAAAACTTTCCTTCATTGTTGTATATCTCTTGCTCAATCTGCTTTTGTGCTTGATAGACATATCATTGATAATGTGGTGATAGCCAATGAATGCATTAATTTTTTGAATAGTAAAAGATCTACAAAGACAAATACATGGATATTAAACTGGATATGACTAAGGCATGTGATCGTGTAGAATGGAACTTTTTAGCTAACATTTGTAAAAAAGTGGGTTTTTTGACTTGTTTGTTTCATAGTTCCTTACATGTGCTGTTCTTCATCATTCTCTTTTAATGTTCAGGGATCTGTTCTTTGATATGTTATGTCTACTCGAGGTTTGAGACAGGGAGACCCTCTATCTTCTTATCTCTTTGTTATTGTTTTTGAGGCATTCATTAACATGATCAAATAAGCGTTAGTGTTATATACTGAAAGCTTGGTTTTGGATGATATTACACTTTTACCATTTATGAATGAGAAACATGTTAGATTAAACAAGTTCTATTTCTGTTGTTTTGCATTAGATAGTGTGGGTCGTCATCGGGCGAATCGAAGATCATACTATCAGTTACTCGCGAAACAGGAATAATGGTTCACAACCTAGATGGACTTGAACACCCCAACAGAACGGTTGTAGTGTCAACTGTACAGTTTGTCTTGGCTGATTAGTTGCACTAATAAATTTATTACTGAACAGGATCCCAGAGAGAAACAATTCGTCTTATACTGATCGTCGTAAACGAACTAGGGCTCGGCTAATTACTGCGTGCTCTTAACTTGTAAGATATTAAATAGACATACATGTGTAGTATTTATTACTTTGATTAAAAAATAAGAAAAAAAAAAGGATGTTATAAACTTATACCGCGCATTTATTTCACCCTTATTATGCATTAAATGCAAGGGGTAGTTTAAAATTTAAAATTAATATAAAAATCTACTTTATGTGATAAATTAGTTAACTATTTATTCGTACATATGGTGTAACGGTAGTGAATTATATTATTTATATAACTAAACACCAAGTAGAAATAAAATTTAAAATTAATATAAAAATCTACTTAATGTGATAAATTAGTTAACTATTTATTCGTGCATATGGTGTAACGATAGTGTATTATTTATAAAACTGAACACCAAGTAGAAAAGTAAACGCTAATATTTCAATTTTTTTTTCTCCCACCAAATTCTACTGAAACTCTGTTGACTTTACTTATATGTGAATTGGTCGCATAGGGCGTTTCTATACTACTGACAATTAACTCTATTTTGGACCAACCAAATAAATAAATCATAAAACAAGATTCGGTCAAATGAAATACTGTACCTTATTTTTAGTTTCTTCCAATTCCTGATTTCCGAAATTTATAATAGTTGAAGTATTATATTATTACTACCGATGTGCATACATAGTTAGGCATTGTCCGGTCGCCTCCGATGTGCATAAATCGGCTGTAAAAATTGGTCGGACGGGCTCGGTGGTCAAGCTGCTCGAAGGAAAAATTTCAAATTATTTTTTGTAAAGATATTATATTATTTTGTTATCATGTTTTTTTATAGTATAATAATATTATGATTTTGACTTAGGTTTATTGATTTATTATATGTTGAGATAATTTTATTTTGTAGGTAGAGAAAATAAATACAAAATAATATATTTAATCTTAATTTATATGCACCGCCTAGACGCTCTAGGCTCTAGGCTCTGGTCGAACACTTAGCGGACGCCTAACGAGAACAGTGTAAAATTTACACAAATTATTAAGGCTATTGTATGCATATTTTTAATTGGACAATCATACTATAAAAATAATAATGTGTTCATAGTATTAGTATAGTTAGTTAGTTACGAGTAATGTTCACCTACACATGCATATATTGGTAATGTATTTTTTAATATATTAACACTATTAATGTGTACATGCCACATAACCGGTGTACATATTAACATGTACCTACCGTGGGTAAGAGAACATTACTCGTATAGTTACTGTGTTTTTTATTTTCATGTTTACACTGGTAACGAGGATAAATGCATCCAAGTCTCTCTCCCATAGTTTATGCCGATAATTATGGTGAACAAACACAATTTCTCTATTATTATACGCGAAGAGGCAAAAATGAATCCAATTACCAAAAAGATGTGGGGGGAAGTTATTGACTTTATTGCCAATTTAACATTTTTGCGGTCAAAAAAAGAGGCGGGAAGATTATGAAAGTACGACACTAAAAAACCAACGGCTTTAATATTGGTAATATTTTTTTGTAGCAAGTCGTATTTGGAGCTTTGCTCCGACTAATCTGTTGGTCGACCCGGGTATTAATTAATAAAAAGTAATATTCTTTCTAATCAACATCATCTTTGCACTAAATTTTTCTCTATTTAAACACACACTCACATTTTTATCCATTCATTTAAGAGAAATGTTATATTGCCAAACTTGTATACAACTGAGTTGATAAGACAAGTGAAAACGTCAACTTGTATATTTTTTTGTAATAGATGTTTCCACTTATGTTGTCAACCTGGTTGTACACTAGTTTGTCATAGTAGCATTCTTCTTCATTTAAATACATATATGAGACTCATTATCCACTTAAGTATAAATTTTAATATTCTATTCTCAATAAAAATAAAAAATAAATATTTTTAAGTTATAAATAAATTCTAAATGCATGAAAATAAAATAACACTACAAGACCAAAATAACTTAAATTAAGAATTACACAATATAATATTTGGAAAGTATGATATTGATAAATTTGAATTTATTATAATTAAAAAGTGTGATATAAATATAAAAATGAATTAAGTATAAAAATAAAATTGAATAAAAAAATAATTTAAAACAAAAAAAAAAATATGAAGTAATGTCGTTCAAGACCTTGAACGAAGGGGGGCCCACATTAAATGAATGTGCCCCATCCCATTTAACGCTCAGTGGGAGTTTAAATACTAAAATTGAGCATTGCAATGCAGGTGCCCTAAGGCCCCTAACCATAAACCTCACAAACCTTTTTTTTAGTGGGCTCTCCATGTTTCCTACTTACTTTAATTTATATATCTATTTAATTCATATATACTAAAAACACTAAATAAGTTTTTACAATGACATATTTATTATATATCATAATAAATGTATTTTGCGTACAATAAAAGTAAAAAATAATAATAATAAGTGAAATTTATTACACATAAACCTTACAATAAGATAAAATAGAAAAAATTACATGCCGACAATAATAATAATAATAATAATAATAATAATAATAATAATAATAATAATAATAATAATAATAATAATAATAATAATAATAAGCATCGTCTATTGGAAGACCCAAAAAAGTACACAAAACATATTGTTCCTTTCTGAATTCCTCGCGATAGATATGAACTACACGGAGCAAAATCAATTGCTACCTCACTCTATTGACAGACTCTCTGATAGGTCCTCTGACCCGGCGATCAAATTCTTGGTGGGAATAAGTTTTTTTCATTCTTTCCTCAAGTCTTTGGAAATTGCTCGTCTTGATTTGATGATGGGGTATGACCACAAGCACAAGGGAGAGGAACGAAAGACGTCAAGGAGAGCAAAGTGAGTGTCGACTGAAAGGAGAGGAGAGAAGATGCTCGACCAAACAAACGAAGCGAAACGAAGAAAATGAATAGAAACTTCGCATAGGCAACACAGGGTTCGGTACACTACACACAAACCCAATCTATCAACCGGATCCTTTGATCCAATCTTTCTCTAAACCCCATGATGACTGGTTAAAGCTAAATTGGAATCCAGAATTGATATCATGGCCCGGAATCACCTAAAAAAAGGCTGTCCTTTTTCCAATTGTTTGCTCTAAACTCTGGTACAATCGGAAGCAAGCCATTTTCCAGAATGCTCCTTTGTTCCTCTCCTTGTATTAGTAGGTGCTCGCTTAACTGAAAGGGGGTTTCAGAGCTTAGTTTTCCTGTTGGTCAACAACCAACTTGAGTTTTCTTCGATCCTTCTTCACTACCCGGCCAGAATGAACTTCTATGAAATGAAAGAGTTTCACGGGAATTGTCGCCAGCCTTGATACGCACTTGATAGTAGCCACTTCGAAGATCAATCTTCGTAAAGGTATCTTGCGTTCTGTTGTGTACAAATTATTCTTTTTACCGAGTACAAAATCGAAAGATTTGTTTCCCGGGTCGATCTCACGAGGAAGGCGGTTCGGAATTTAGTTCTGATATTGATAACACATAAAAGCAAAGAAAATCCTAAACATACTAATCAATAGCGGGTTGGATGAATTATCAGCTAAGAGATAAAGGAAATTTGTTGTGTACAAATTATTCTTTTTACCGAGTACAAAATCGAAAGATTCGTTTCCCGGGTCGATCTCACGAGGAAGGCGGTTCGGAATTTAGTTCTGATATTGATAACACATAAAAGCAAAGAAAATCCTAAACATACTAATCAATAGCGGGTTGGATGAATTATCAGCTAAGAGATAAAGGACTAAGCAAAATATAAATCTACCTAGAGAATAGAACGAAACAAAGACGGAGAAGCAAGGGAATCGGGGATAATTAATTCAAGTTCTAGCAAAGTCAGGCTATCAATTGTTCGGTTCGAGATTTATACTCTCGCTTATACATCTAGCGGTTCGCTCCCAATAACTCTTCGTAACAAGGGATTGAACATAGACGAACAAGCTCGAGCACACGACACATGCCAATTATCCCAATCCCAATAACTTTTTATAACAAGGGACGGGTCATCGACAAGCTCGTATTTCAATCCACAACATATAGACTATTCAGTTACGAAATTATCTACCTTATGTGAGCCTATTTCTACGACTTCTCCCATTTCGGTTCTGAAAGCCGCTAAGTCAATTAGAAGGTGATTAATCAACTAATCATATAGAATTGACAAACCCTAATTCGACAAATTAACATCCAACTGTCACCAATAGCAAGATCGAAATGTCACTTTTCGATTATATCAATCTATCAATTACAAATTTATCAATTCCTCATCAAAACAACGCACATAAGTATGAACGAATCAAAGCCCGACAAGTACAGTTCAAACGAGAACAATTATCCCTATCCCTAGAAAAATCAGCTATGTAACATGAATTCAACACAAATAATCATTCTACTCAAATTAATCATTATTCATGAATTAAAATAAGAGAATGAAATTCTTACCAATAATCTCAATTCAAATGTCGAATCCAACATACAAGCTTCATCCAAGAGTATGAACAAAATCCACGTGAAAAATAGAAAATAAAAGTGAAAGATGATGAAGAAGAAGAAAGGAAGGAGAAAGAAGGGAAGAGGAGGAGATTGAGTGTTGTGATTTTTCTCGGGACCTAGGGTTGGTACCCCGCGGTCGAGAATCGTTCATTTCTGAAGAGTCCCGCACGTATTTATATTAATAGTGCATCACGGCGCGGGTTGGGCGCATTACGGTGCGAGAAAAGGTGGTGCCGCGGCGCGGCACTGCATCGCGGCGCGGCGTTGACGTCTGGGAGTTCTGCTGGGCTCGTGGCGGTCCTCACGGCGCGGAGAGGGCGTGGAGCAGGTGTTCGTCGCGCCGCGGAGGGTCTTCACGCCGTGGAGGATGTGTTCGTCGCGCCGCGGAGGGTCTTCACGCCGCGGAGGATGTGTTCGTCGCGCCGCGGAGCTGGGCAGCTTGCTCGACTACACATTTCGGGCTCTTTTGGGATCGTCCGAACTCGGAATTGAGTTCCGTTTTTTCCTATGCGTCACTAACGAGCCCCTCTTTCTAATGGTGTCAGCTTCCCCAAAAGATTCTCGAAAACCTGTTCTCCCGGGGTCTCCAATCTACACACCAAAAATGAAAAGATAACAGAAAAAGACCGGAAAACAAACGGAAAATACCGCAACACTCAAATGAACACAAAACACATAATAAATGACAAAAAGATCCTAAAACCACCTAAACGACTCAATACGGGGGAAAAAGAACGATAAAATAATGACTAAAAACGACACAAAAATGGGACAAACAACTCCCCCACACTAAAACTTTTGTTCGTCCCGAACAAAAAGAAAAGAAAACAAGACACGAGCATGGTTATGGTTTCAAATGAGAAAAGCTTCAAAATGCCCAATTCAATTGAGAAGAATTCAAACAAACATACGACCATGTGCCTCAAATATCGACTTGGCCTTGAAATGACAAACTCTCAAAACATAGAATATCATATATGCCTCACTCATTTTCTTACATGAATAAGTGATAGGAACGCTCAAAATTGGTCAATATTCAAGTTTCAACATATGCTTTCCAATCGTTTAAATTACTCGAAAACAATCAAAGCTCAAAAACTTGCGAATCAAGAGGACTTCACGGGTTGTAATGTGGGCTAAGGAAAAGGTACGGATATATATGTGGATAATAAGCTCAAATAGTCAATCAAAGTTTTTCGAGTAATAGACTACTCGAATGTCCGCTATTCACCAAATCACCAAGACAAAACATATACCATCCCCCAACAACTCCACAAACAACACCTCACTGCTCTACTCGAATTACAACATCACTTGACCCAATTTTTCGTTTTTTTTTTTATACATATATATTTTTTTTTCGAAGAGTAACTTTTTTCGAACAAGGACGCATCGAAAGGACAACACTCTATAGGTCTAAACATTGGAGGTCATCAAAGTGTCCTACAGTAGTTTCCCAATGCTCATTACCCGTCAACGTGAATCGACTAGTAAGAGGAGCAGAATCCATTCAATTAGTCCTGTGAGCTCTCATGTTTTTTTTCTTATTTTTTTTTTCAACAAGTCAAGCCAATAAAATGCAACTCAAATTTCCACCATATTAAAAAATGCCACCAATCTCCCAATCATCACACAAATCAGTCAATAGGTTGACAAGAAAAGGTTTAAAGCTCAAAGGGCTACTAGTGGAATAAATTTTAGGACCAAAGAACAAGGCAGAAAGAGAGATAATGAACAAAATGCCTCAATCATATTCGCAATTTCAACTCAATCGATTCCTTTCAAACAAACTCAAGGCAAGTTCTAATCATTCGAGAATATGACCAATATCTCACAAGAAAAGAATAAGGCTCAAAACCTCACAAGGTAAATAAATGTCACTCAAAGCAATCAAGCAAATATCGAGGCAATGACCACACGTCCATCATCACAACTTCCCAATTTCATCAAACATTCATCAACAATTCATATAATCCACCAATACCATGCCTAACAAAACAAAATCCTAAAGCTAGACCGATCCACCACATAATAATGCAAAATCCGAATAGACTCCCCCACACTTAAAATGAGGCAATGCCCTCATTGCTTCAACACAAAACAGGAAGTCACGTAATAGGACCCAAAATTTTCATATAATGAGCCAAACTAGCAGCTAACACAAGACACAAACTCAAAGAAAAGACAAAAGAAAGAAACAACTCAAAAAAAGAAAATAAGAAAAGGGTGTGCAAACCAAAGTGCCTCGAGGAGCATGCATGTGCAAGTCCTTCGCCCATGCTCCAATCCCCAATAGATACTTCCTGCCGAGAAAAACCACACAAACTCCAAACCTCCCATTATTCAAATATAAAACTAAAAGCAAAAATAAAATATCTAGAAAAGCAGTAAATTCCTTGGGTTGCCTCCCAAGAAGCGCTTGTTTAACGTCATTAGCTTGACGAAACCTGAGGGGAACTCAACCGGGATCTAGGAAGAAGTGACGGTCGTGCCATGCCTTCGTGTTTTCCAGAAGTAATAGCATGGGAAGCTTGGCGAGAAGGCTGGCACAGTGGATTCGGGTGGCGATGTTCTGGATGAAGTGGGTTCGAGCACGAGCAATCCCCAACTCTAAACGTAGAGCTTTTCCAACACAAGCTCTGTCATCAACCTCCGGAAGTACGAGCTCATCTGTGGAGCAAGTCGAACTGAATGCTCCCCACTTCGTATCGCAGTGTAAAGGCCCCGAAGACGGATGCTCCAACTCGGGATTGGGAGGAGGGACTTGAGAATCAAGCCTGTGGATCTCCTCCTCTGAAATATCATCAAGCTCATCATCATCTTCTTCGGCCTCACACATTTTCTTCATCGTGCGGGCTTGAGTATCAAGCATGAGGTGGGGGTAGTCGACTTTTGCCTCGATTGAGCTGGTATGTGCTGCATAAATCTCCATTTGTGTGCTCAGTCGAGCACACCCGAGCTCAATCTCCACATCTCGAGTAGACTGGGCAGATATGCGAGCAAGGATGAGGTCGAGTTTCTCATCAAACGACAAAGCAGCCTCCCGAGGCTTGTCTCTATGTGTAGGTTCGCCTTGAGCGGTCGGCTCGGGAGTGACTCTGGTAACTCGATCCTCTAAGGCTTGCACGCGCTCCACTAAGTGCTCGATTCTGGACTCCAGATTGCTCCTACGGACCGCTTGGGATGCCAAAAGAGCGAGAGCCTGGTCGAGCTTTGCGTTGTACTCAGATGAGTCCTCGAAAGACTCATATGGCTGCTCAACAAGCCCGTAATCCCACTGCTGCTCGTAAGGATATGATAAGGTCTGGCTGAAGTCCCAAGAATCATGGTAAGGAGGTGGTTGGGCACTCTGTGCTGCGGTTTCTTCTTCCTGAGCTAATCGGGATGAAGCAAAAGAATAGATACGGTCGAGCTTCTCGTTAAACTCGTGGGACTCATAAGTTTGCTCGACTGTGTAAGGATCCCAGCACTGCTCGGAAGAGTACGGATATGACTGGCTGTGGTACCCGGCGTGATAGCTCGACTCGTAACCCCAAGGTTGGGTGTGCGGATTGGGAAAAGCACGGTTGAAGTTCATATCTCCTGCACACCAAAATAGAACAACCACGCGTAGCCACGAAAAAGAGAAAACAAAGAAAACAAAAACAAAATAGACAAAAAGAAAGCAAAGAAGCACAAAAGGAAGAACAAAAACACGAAAAACACAAAATAGAGAGAAACACAGAAAATAAAATCAATACCGAGACTAAATATCTTACTTTCCTTCCCCGGCAACGGCGCCAAATTTGTTGTGTACAAATTATTCTTTTTACCGAGTACAAAATCGAAAGATTCGTTTCCCGGGTCGATCTCACGAGGAAGGCGGTTCGGAATTTAGTTCTGATATTGATAACACATAAAAGCAAAGAAAATCCTAAACATACTAATCAATAGCGGGTTGGATGAATTATCAGCTAAGAGATAAAGGACTAAGCAAAATATAAATCTACCTAGAGAATAGAACGAAACAAAGACGGAGAAGCAAGGGAATCGGGGATAATTAATTCAAGTTCTAGCAAAGTCGGGCTATCAATTGTTCGGTTCGAGATTTATACTCTCGCTTATACATCTAGCGGTTCGCTCCCAATAACTCTTCGTAACAAGGGATTGAACATAGACGAACAAGCTCGAGCACACGACACATGCCAATTATCCCAATCCCAATAAATTTTTGTAACAAGGGACGGGTCATCGACAAGCTCGTATTTCAATCCACAACATATAGACTATTCAGTTACGAAATTATCTACCTTATGTGAGCCTATTTCTACGACTTCTCCCCTTTCGGTTCTGAAAGCCGCTAAGTCAATTAGAAGGTGATTAATCAACTAATCATATAGAATTGACAAACCCTAATTCGACAAATTAACATCCAACTGTCACCAATAGCAAGATCGAAATGTCACTTTTCGATTATATCAATCTATCAATTACAAATTTATCAATTCCTCATCAAAACAACGCACATAAGTATGAACGAATCAAAGCCCGACAAGTACAGTTCAAACGAGAACAATTATCCCTATCCCTAGAAAAATCAGCTATGTAACATGAATTCAACACAAATAATCATTCTACTCAAATTAATCATTATTCATGAATTAAAATAAGAGAATGAAATTCTTACCAATAATCTCAATTCAAATGTCGAATCCAACATACAAGCTTCATCCAAGAGTATGAACAAAATCCACGTGAAAAATAGAAAATAAAAGTGAAAGATGATGAAGAAGAAGAAAGGAAGGAGAAAGAAGGGAAGAGGAGGAGATTGAGTGTTGTGATTTTTCTCGGGACCTAGGGTTGGTACCCCGCGGTCGAGAATCGTTCATTTCTGAAGAGTCCCGCACGTATTTATATTAATAGTGCATCACGGCGCGGGTTGGGCGCATCACGGCGCGAGAAAAGGTGGTGCCGCGGCGCGGCACTGCATCGCGGCGCGGCGTTGACGTCTGGGAGTTCTGCTGGGCTCGTGGCGGTCCTCACGGCGCGGAGAGGGCGTGGAGCAAGTGTTCGTCACGCCATGGAGGATGTGTTCGTCGAGCCGCGGAGGGTCTTCACGCCGCGGAGGATGTGTTCGTCGCGCGGAGCTGGGCAGCTTGCTCGACTACACATTTCGGGCTCTTTTGGGCTCGTCCGAACTCGGAATTGAGTTCCGTTTTTTCCTATGCGTCGCTAACGAGCCCCTCTTTCTAATGGTGTCAGCTTCCCCAAAAGATTCTCGAAAACCTGTTCTCTCGGGGTCTCCAATCTACACACCAAAAATGAAAAGATAACAGAAAAAGACCGGAAAACAAACGGAAAATACCGCAACACTCAAATGAACACAAAACACATAATAAATGACAAAAAAGATCCTAAAACCACCTAAACGACTCAATACGGGGGAAAAAGAACGATAAAATAATGACTAAAAACGACACAAAAATGGGACAAACACCTTCCCAAGTTGACCAAAGAGATCGGCTATCAAGGGTATCCAATAATAATAATAAGAACAAGAAAAATTGATAACACATAAACCTTACAATAATATAAAATCTAGAAAATTACATGGCGAATAAAATTAAACTTTTCATACATGACAATATATTACTCTTAATAATTAAGTTCATTCCATATTTGTTCAACTAGGTCATGCCTATGTTGATGATGAACATGTCTGTCATGCACTTTGGCTCGTATTTGCAAGTAGCGACGAAAGTTTGTTGGATGCCTTGATGTGTTTGGATAGGCGGCTCATCATCTTCATTGGACCAATTGGTTGCCTCCTCACCCTCGTCCTTTTTTATCATATTATATAAAATAATACACGATAACATTATTTCATCGAGATCTTCTTTGTACAAAAAACAAGCTGGACCATGTACAATTGTCCATCTTATATGGAGCACTCCGAAAGCACGTTCAACATCCTTTCTTGCAGTCTCTTGTCGTTGCTTAAACTTTTTTCCTCTTTGGATCATCTGGACATTGAAAGTTTTTCACAAATGTTGCCCATTCCGGATAGTTTTTCCTCTTTCGCATGAAGATTCCAGAATTTGTCACAAACGGCAGAGAATAAGACGATGGACCATTGCACGACAGTCTGTCGACTTATGATGAGAAGCCTCAGGGGCCGAAAGAATCAAATGAAGGAATCTAATTCGATGAGAGTGAAGAGCAAGAGGATGATGATATGAAAATTGCCCCCATCTTCTTTGACTATTTTGAGGCTGGAGCTTCACTCCATGCGCGTGATACATCTATTATGGCGATATCGTCATGGAATGATGATCCTCCCCTTGTGTTAACAATAGGTGGATTTCAAAAAGTGTTCTCTGATTCCAGTACTCTTTCATATACATTCGGCGGTGCAAATGGATTTGTCAAATCTTCTCGTTTCATGTGATGTGCAGCTTACGAGGGACGGGTGGTAACACAAAACTTCTCGACCGGCTGGAACTTGAGTAATCGCCTTCCTTCTCACCGGTTGAACGTCGTGCACCTACAAAGAACTCTCACACCGGAGGGGTTTTCCGGTGAAGAGCCTCCGAAGCTTAAGTCAGTGTATGTTCAATCAATTCTCAAGAGTAAGTAGTAGAATAATCGTGTTGAAGAAGAAAGGCTCACCCCCTTTATATAGGGGTGAGATACCTGACCTAGGGCTGCCCGGATTTGATGAGTTGTCTCCCCTAACTGCCCGTCCGTACACACCAAACGCGTGTGTCAGAGGTAGCCGTCGCCACTATCGCCTGCACCAATCTTCTTTGGACGCGTGTCCTCCTGCACATGGGGTAGGCTGTCAGAGGTGGTTATCGCTATCCACCACTGCCTTCTCGACACGTGTCCCCTGCACATGGGGTAAATATTCTTCTGGAATTTTGTCAGATGCTCCTTCACGCGCCTATGACTAGGCCGAACAACGTGGTGTTAAGTCTTCGAAGTAATCGACCTGTTGAGGTCGAATAGGTTGCTCGATCGTGTATCTGGTCGAAGGATAGTTTGGTCGATGGCTTTGCTTGGTCGACTGGTTAACTGCTCGATTTCTTTGACTTCCTCATAATACGACCTCCTCGACCGGTCAATAGACCGGTTCAGCCTTGTGGGTATAATATTCTATATCATCTAGTCCCCCCCACTCTGGTCGAGTTTGAATGATTTGATCTAAGAGTGAGTTTATACTTATCGACCTCCTGGATACCATGGCATCCAATATCGACCATCTGATGGACTTCCTGTTCCTTTTGCAAATAACACCTTATTAATTGCCAGGGATAGGGTCACCTATCATATATCCTTCTACTGCACCTACTTTTCTACCACGCGTCGCGTCTGCCACATCTGTCAGTTACTTTAATGATAGCGCCTCCTCGCATAATGTGCCTATTTTGAGTACCGTGATAATTAATGTCTCCTACCGTTAGATCTGGCTTTAATCCTACGGTCCTGCTCTTCCAACCTTTTAACTTCCCAAGTATAAATTCAATACTTAGCGATTTTTCTCAGTTTTTCCACCTTTGCGATTTCGAACTTCCCTGCGTTCAAACATCCCCTTTTGCAAGAACCCTAATTTATTTCGGCGCTTTCTCCTGCAATCTTCAAGCTCTTCCAGATCTTCCATCTGCGATCATGAGTAAGTCGTTCCTCCTTTGATTTTATACTTCCTGTGTCTAGGATTTTGTATTTTGAATTTTTTGAATTGGGTGTTTGAAGTATGATGACTGAGTATTTTGGATTTGTATGTTGGGTGTCGGCTTTCACATGTTAATCATTGTAGATTTCGTCTTCTCCCTTTGAAATTTTCCCAAAACCCCTGTTCTCCTTCCTCAATTTCCCCAAAATCGCCCCTTTTTGTAGAACCCTAATTTTCGAAAACCTTCTCTTCTATCTCCTTTTCTTTTTCATCCAAATTCCTCTTCCTGATATTGCTCTTTTTCTTCTTTTTTTTTTATTTTCAGATTCTGCCACCTCGAGCACTTCCGCCGATTCGGTTCAAATCTTGCCCTCAGCCCTCGAAGCTGTCCCTCTTTCTATCCTTCGGCCCGGTGACACAGTTCCTACTCAGGTTTTCACTGCCCGTGTCGCTTCTCCCAACTCAGGAGACACTATGGATAATATTCCCCTCCGCCGTCGTCGACCTGCTTTTGGCGCTTTAGACGAGCCAGGAGAGGACGAGATCGCTTCTCCTCAGCCTGTCTCTGTCCCTTCTTCGACCCTTCCACCTTCCTCTTCCCAGCCTAGGACTTCTGGTTCTCCTCCAAAGAAATCCTCAACCAAAAAATCTACAGAGCACTCTTCTTCCACCCTTCTTTCTAACCCTTGGTATAGACCTGAAAAGATCGGTCATCCTACCGGTTGGGCGTTCTATAGCCCTTCCTCTTCTGCTACTTTCGATCATCCTCCTGAAGGCTGCTACACCATTTTTGAAATCCAATTCAAGCTTGGTCTTCGTTTCCCTCTGAGTCCTGATCTACTTCAGATCTGTGAGTGGTTCGGGCTTCCTCTCCATCAACTTCCCCCCAACGCTGTTCGTTTCATGACCACTTTCGTCATTCTTTGCCACGTCCGCCTTGGTCGATTCGACCTTGCCTTCTTCCACTACTGCTACGTCCCTTCCAAGCAAGGTCGAGGTCTGTACTTAAAGAGTCGTAATGGTGCTCACTTTATCAACGACGTTCCCTCCAATCTTCCTAAGTGGATTGATCGATTTATTTTCGTCCGTCCTGCTGAGCCTTTCTCTTGGCCTTCCATCCCCTGGGTTAAAGAGGTTCCTCAGGAAGCTTCTGCTCCCCCCTCAAATCCCCTCTTCGAGCAACGAGTCCATACTTGGAATTCCAAGACTGTTGCGTCTGAAACGCTTCTTAGAGACGAGAACCTTCTCCACCACTGTGGTATTCTCACCCACAAGACTTGTCCTCCTCCCACCAACGAGATCCTCGATCTCATTCGACTTGAAGATGATCCAGGTAGTAGTCGAGCAGATTGATCGAGTGCTCGTGCGTTTCCTCATTTTTATTCCGAGTGATTGTTACTCATCTATGTTGTGATTTTCTCGCAGAGGTGCCCAGCTTCAACATTCCCCTGAGGAAGACTCCTCTGAAGAAAAAATCTGGGGCTGCCTCTGGCTCGACCGACGGTCAGAATGAGGGATCGGCTAGTTCTGGTGGGCCACGACCAGAGTCACAGCAACGATCTCCTCCCCAAGGGACTCCACCACCTCCTCCGCCACCACCGAAGGAACCACAACAGCATCCATCCCATCAACAGCAACCCCAACACCTGCAGCAACCGCAACACCAACAGCAAACCCGATCAGCTCCTCCACCTCCTTCTGGTCGAACGGCACAGCAGTCCTCGACCTCGGCCGCTGCTGCTAAGTCCTCGAACACCTCCAAATCTGACGACCGTTCAACCAAAAACCCCGACCCTCAGCAAAGGACTGACAGTCGTAATCAAAAACCTGACGATCGCCGCAAAACTGACGACCGTCATCGAAACGACCAACGCCAAAAAGTCGACCATCGGGCGCCCAATCCCAAGGAAGCCACTTCTTCTAAGGACACGGACAAATCCTCCGCCCTCCCCATTTCATCCAAAGCTAAAACTCCCGACAAGACTTCTCTCAACCAGCATCCTTCTCAAACCCCTTCCGCCGGTTCGACCAAGGCGCTGATCGAGTCCGGCGGTCGAGACGACACAGGTCGTGATCCGGCTCTGGTAAAATGCTCGCGCACCGACCAGGGTGAAGTGGTCATGAAGCGAGTGCGTACCACCCATCAGTGGCCTGATCCTTTGGCCCCGAAGTCAACATCCCTCCTTTCGGCCTCCGTGAATGAGGTGGCCGAGCGTCTCGAGGGTGCCCTCCTCGAGGAAGACCGTAAGAAGGCCAGCGTCACCTTGCCCGAGGTTGGCGATAAGCTGGTACAGTGGTTTGCCCAGGTATTACTAATCTCGTGTTTACGTCGATTTCTTCTTGCTTTTGTTGTTTCAATACATGGATTGAGTTGTTGTACTTTGGTCGCTTGCAGGGCCTGGTTGACTTCTTACCTCTAGCTAAAGAGGCTCGAGATAGCTCTGGCAAGTCCATCAAGAGCCTCGAGAGCAACATTTGCTTTCTGCAGGACAGGAACTCAACTCTCCTGCAGCACAATAACAAACTCCGCGAGACACAAACCGAACAGAAGGCCGAGTTTGAAGTCAAGGTTAAGTCCCTTGATGAAGAGCTCGCCTTAAAGAATAAAGCTCTTGCGGAGCGTGAGGCCGCCCTTGCGGTGAAAGAGGTTGCGGTGGCTGAGAAAGAAACCGCGCTGAAGGAGAAGGAGGCTGCGCTCGAGCAAGAACGAGTTTCTCGAGCACAAATGGAGGCTGCTCGAGCGCAAGCCGAGGCTGCTCGAGGGCAAGCTGAGACTGCTCGAGTGCAAGCAGAGACGGCGCTAGCCCAGGCGGAGGCTTCTCGGGCTGAACTGGAGGCCACTCTGGCCAAAGAAAGGGTTGTCCACGCTGAAGAGAAGCAGAGATATGCAAATGCCACTGCCCTTCGGGCTAGGCAGATGCTTTGGGCGACAAAAACTGGGCAGCTCTTCCTCCGAGAACACCGTGCGCAAGTGGTGGCTGACTTTATGCAGTCGCCACAATTTTTGAAGGAGGTTCAAGATTTTGGGGTGGATTGCTTTCAGTTCGCCCTTCAGAAAGCCGGCGAGCAGATCGCCGAAGATGACTTCGAGTAGCTCGACCCCGGGGCTATATGGGATGCCTTACCAAAGGTTCCCTCTAGTTTTCATGGGGATCCTACTCTACCCCTCGAGCATGAGTGGTGGTCGGGTCAGCTCGAAAGAACCTTAGGCCGATCAGAAATTTTAAAGAAGACCTTCGCTCTGCCCGATGATGCTACTCCCCCGACTGCCATGTTGGTCGCAATGGCTGAATCTATTCGACGACGCCCACTTAATGAGGCCTGCGACTCGACCTCTGGCACTGGTCCTCAGCTCGACCCAAATGCCAGCTCGAGCAACGCCGACTCGACTGCCGCTCCTCCTCCTCCGTAGTGTAGTATTGTATTTTCCAGTTTCCATTTGTATTTAATTGGATTTCTGTAATGTGTGTACTTCTCACGATCTCACGATCTTCTTGAAATGAAAATGTTTTGGTTGGTTTATTTCTATCTTTGTCTATGCTTGTGATGACCTGCTTTGGTGTGCTTGTGTGGTTTCTTAGCAAGGTAACTTGAGTGAGCTCATATGTCGTTAACGTATTTTCCTTCTTTTAACTTGTATTTTTCCGTGTAACTGTGCACTTCGAACACATGCCCTCATGATCTCCATCATGACGGGTTTTTCCTTTTTGAACACATGTCCACCCTCAATGTGGTGGTCGTTACATGCGACCATCCAGCCTCATGAACTTAGTCTTGATGGATTTTTTCTTTTTGAACACATGCCCACCCTCAATGGAGTGGTCGTTACATGCGACCATCCAGCCTCATGGCCTTAGTCATGATGGATTTTTTTCTTTTTTGAACACATGCCCACCCTCGATGGGGTGGTCGTTACATGCGACCATACAGCCTCATGACCTTAATCATGATGGGTTTTTCCCTTTTTTAACACATGCCCACCCTCAAAGGGGTGGTCGTTACATGCGACCATCCAGCCTCATGGCCTTAATCAAGATGGATTTTTCCTTTTTGAACACATGCCCACCCTCAAAGGGGTGGTCGTTACATGCGACCATCCAGCCTCATGGCCTTGATCATGATGGATTTTTTCCTTTTTGAACACATGTCCACCCTCAATGTGGTGGTCGTTACATGCGACCATCCAGCCTCATGGCCTTAGTCTTGATGGATTTTTTCTTTTGAACACATGCCCACCCTCAATGGGGTGGTCGTTAAATGCGACCATCCAGCCTCATGGCCTTAATCATGATGGGTTTTTCCTTTTTGAACACATGCCCACCCTCAAAGGGGTGGTCGTTACATGCGACCATCCAGCCTCATGGCCTTGATCATGATGGATTTTTTCTTTTTTGAACACATGCCCACCCTCAATGGGGTGGTCGTTCCATGCGACCATCCAGCCTCATGGCCTTAATCATGATGGGTTTTTCCTTTTTGAACACATGCCCAATCTCAAAGGGGTGGTCGTTACATGCGACCATCCAGCCTCATGGCCTTGATCATGATAGATTTTTCACATACAGCCTGTCATCAAGGTTAATCCAAGGATTCCGACCATATAATGTTAATTCAGTAAACAGTAATTTGTAGAAACTTCAATACTTCATTTCATTTATCATCGAGCAAAGCATTTCATTACATTGGTGATAATAAGTAAAAAAGAAAAAAATTTAAGCATAATATTTCTTTAAGTTAGCCACATTCCATGACCTGGCTAGAGATCTTCCTTCAGCATCCTTTAAAGAGTATGCCCCTCCAGCATGGACCTTTTCGACCAGGTATGGTCCTTCCCAGTTTGGCTCTAGTTTCCCGACGTGCTTCAGCACGTCGACTCTCTTCCACACCAAGTCACCCACTTGGAATCTTCGTGTTTTCACTTTTCTCTATCATGCGCTGCTCGCATCCTTTGTTTGTACGCCTCGACTCTGATTGTTGGCTTTTCTCGAAGCTCTTCGATTGTGTCGAGCGCTGCCATCATCAGATGTTCATTCTGTTCTCGATCATATGTGCTCGATCTTTGGGACTGAACCTCGACCTCTATCGGCAACAAAGCCTCCATGCCGTATACCATACTAAACGGTGTTTCCCCAGTGGTCGATCGGGGAGTTGTTCTGTACGCCCATAGCACCGAAGTAAGTTCATCCACCGCTCCCGATGCTTTCTCCAACCTTGTTTTCAGACCATTCAATATAATTCTGTTGGTCACTTCGACCTGCCCGTTGGCCTGCGGTGTGCGACTGAAGAGAAATGTTGATCAATTTTCATGTCCTCGCACCATGCCCGAATCCGCTTGCCATTGAACTGGGTCCCGTTGACCGACACTAACACTTTAGGAACTCCGAACCTGCAACATATGTTATCATATAGAAAATGTATCACTTTCTCCTCCGTGATTTTTGCCAGGGGTTCAGCCTCCACCCACTTCGTGAAGTAATCGACCGCGACAATCAAGAACTTCCTCTGTCCGGTTCCTTGGGGCATGGCCCCAACCAGGTCGATCCCCCATTGGGCGAACGGGATGGGAGAACTCATCGCTGTCATGGCTTCGGCCGGCTGGTGAATGAGTGGGCCGTGTTTCTGGCATTGCAAACACTTCCGCACCATCCCCTTGGCATCTTCTCTCATTGTTGGCCAGAAATATCCTGCTCTTAGAGCCTTTGCTACCAAGGAACCTGCCTTGCTGTGGTCGCTGCAGCAGCCCTCGTGAATTTCCTTCAACACATATCGCCCTTCTTCTTCGGTTACACATCGCAAGTGGGGGCCCGCGTGCGACCTTTTGTAGAGAATCCCTCCATGCTCGAAAAATCTCCTTATCATTTTAACAGCTCCTTCCTTCAATTCTTTTATTATCGATGCCCTCCAATCCTCGACTTCTTCTATCTCGACCACCTCCTTCTCGACCACACTCTTCTCCATGTGCAGCAAGGTCACACTTCTGCTCTTGCAGTCCACCAGACTTTGTGCCATTTTAGCTAACAGATCTGCTCGACCATTTTCTCCTCGAGGTATCTGGATTAATTCGAAAGAGTCAAACTCTCCCTGCAGCTTCTTTATCTCCTCCACATACTTCATCATCATTTCCTCCCGGACCTCAAACCCTTCCTGGAATTGACCCACCACCAATTGTGAGTCTGAATGCACCTGCACTGCCCGAGCTCCGCCACTTAAGGCCAGTTTTAGTCCCTTAATGACCGCTTCGTATTCCGCTTCATTATTTGATATCTGGTAGGCCAACTTGATTGCGAACTCCAGGCTGTCACCTTTCGGCGACATAAGTACGATGCCTAGGCCACCTCCAGCCCTCGACACCGAACCATCTGCAAACACTTGCCACACCCCTTCAGACTCCTCGCTCTCCTTCGTCCCCTCTTGTATAAAGTCAGCCAGTGCTTGAGCCTTAATCGCCCTCCTTGGCTCGTATATAATTGTGTATTCACACAGCTCGACGCCCATTTGACTAACCGCCCTGACACGGAGGGTCGACCCAGTGTTTCTCCCAATGGCATGTTCGTTCGGACCTTCACCCTATGTCCCAAGAAATATGGTCTCAGCTTCCTTACGGTGACCACCACTGCCAAGGCCACTTTTTCAATCTCTGAGTACCTCCTCTCCGCCCCTTGCATCACCTTACTCACGTAGTAGATCGGAAATTGGGCTGTCCCTTCCTCCCGCAATAACACAGAGCTCACTGCCGTCTCGCCAATGGATACATATAACACCAAGTCCTCCCCTTGCGCCGGTTTTGCCAATAGTGGTAGATCGACCAACATCCTCTTCAACTCCTCGAATGCTTTCTGGGCTTCTTCTGTCCACTAAAATTTCGAGCTCTTCCTGAGTGTCTTAAATAGGGGCCCGCTTTTCTCAGCTACCTTAGAAATAAAACGGCTCAGGCCTGCTATTCGACCAGTTAAGATCTGCACCTCCTTCACCTTCGTGGGGGGCTGCATCTCGATCACCGCCCTCACCTTCTCCGGGTTGACCTCGATCCCCCTCTTCATGACCATGTAGCCCAAAAATTTTCCAGATTTGACCCCGAACGAGCACTTAGCGGGATTCAGCTTCATCCCATACTTCCGGAGGGTCATGAATGTTTCTTTTAAGTCGTTCACATGGTCAATTTCCTCTTTGCTCTTTACCAGCATATCATCTACATATACCTCCATGTTCCTTCCCAACTGATCCTTAAAAATTTTATCCACCAACCTCTGATATGTCGCCCCTGCATTCTTTAGACCGAATGGCATCACCACGTAGCAGTATGTTCCACGGCTTGTTACAAAGCTGACCCTTTTACAATCCTCTCGAGCAAGCGGGATCTGATGATAACCCTGGGATACGTCCATCAAACTGAGTAGCTCAGACCCGACTGTGGAGTCGACCAGCTGGTCGATCCTGGGAAGCGGATATAAATCCTTCGGGCATGCCTTGTTCAAATCTCGGAAATCTATACACATCCGCCATTTCCCCTCCGATTTCGAGACCATCACTGTGTTCGATAGCCACTCTGGGAACTGGATCTCCTTTATGTGACCTACCACCAAGAGTTTTTCTACCTCCACTTCGATTACTTTATCCATCTCTGCCCCGTGGTGTCTCCTCTTTTGCTTCACCGGTCTTACCGTGAGGTCGATGTTCAACCGGTGCTATGCCGGTCAACTCTTCCGTTGAGTATGCGAACACATCCGCAAAATCTCTTATCACCTTAATTAGCCTCGATTTCACCGGCTCCTCCAATTCCTTCCCGATCCGGAACTTCTTTTGTTCGCAACCCTCGACCATCTGTATCTCCTCCACTTCACCACCTGGCTGCATTTCGGCATTCTCCTTCCCTTTCTCTAGTTTATGTCTTTCCTCCTTCGACCTCGACCCTCCCGGTCGATTAACTTCCTCCCCCTTAGGATGGATCTGCTTCCTCGCTAGTTGCTTATTGTTGCTCACAGTGGTCTGGTAGCATCTTCTCGAGGTAAGTTGATCCCCAGCGATCTCACCAACGTTTTCGCCCACCGGATATTTGATCGTCATGTGGTACGTGGATACGACCGCCTGGAACGCATTCAGGCTCGTTCTCCCCATTATGATGTTGTAGGATGACTCAGATCCTACGACCACAAATCTCAGCATTCGAACCTTCCGAGTTGCTCCCTTTCCCAGTGGTACCGATAGAGTCACCTCTCCCATTGGCATGACCTCCCCGCCGTTGAAACCATACAAGGCCGTGGCCACCGACTTCAGCTCCACATTCAACTCCCGATTGATTTGCACAAAGCAATCATAAAACATGACATCGACCGAACTCCCTGTGTCTATAAACACTCTTTTCACATCAAAACTTGCAACTTCAGCCGTAATTACCAAGGCATCATTGTGAGGCACCACCACCCCTGCTGCATCCTCTGCCCGAAAACTGATTTCTGGCACCCGGGCCGTGATGCTCACCTCTTCCCTCTTCCTTTTCATTGCTCGAACATGACCTGTCCTCGCATTATTCGAGTCCCCGTCAGTCGGTCCTCTTGAAATCATATATATTGTGCCTCTCTTTAATTGGCCTCCATCTCCTTCTCTTTCCCGCTCCTTACTTCCTCGCCTCCTCTTCCCCTCATCTCTTTTTCGACCATCTCGACCACCTCGTGCATCCTCATCATCATCTTCCTCGCTCCTCTCTACCGAGTCCTCCCGACACCTTCTCTTCTCCTTCCTCCTCTCCTTATCCTGATAGACAAACTCCTTGAGATGCCCTGCTCGAATAAGGCGCTCAATCTCGTCCTTGAGATGCCGACAATCCTCAGTAGTATGGCCATAGTCTTTGTGGAAGCAACAATATCTCCTCGACTTCGATTGGGTGGGCCCCTCGAACCTCGACCTTGGCCACGTCACATGTTTCCCATCTATCCCTTTCTCCATGGCCATCAAAACCTCAGCTACCTTCGCGTTCAATGGGGTGTAATCATGGAATCTCTTCCCTCCAGAGATAGGTCGGTTCTTCCACCTGTCCTCTCGCCCCCGATCCTGCTTAGCTCGCCCCTCCCTCCTGGGCGAGGCTTTCCTTTTAGGCGACACCGCTTTCTCCTTCCTCGACTTTCCTCGACCTAGCTCTTCTAGTTTGGCAAACTCCGCCTCAGTCTCCTCGAGATTGATATATTTCCTACACCTCCTCAACACCTCATCATACGTGTGAGCAGGAGTCTTAGCCAGAGAAGTCCGACACGGTCCTGCCCGCAAACTCCTTATCAATCCTCCCGCCTTGACCTCGTCGACCGCCGATGGAATCTCCAAACAAGCCTGATTGTATCGAGCGATATATTTACGTAGTGATTCCTTCTCGCCTTGTCTCATCGCCATCAATGTCAAATACGTTTTCTCCTGAGCCACCGCACTCGAATATTGATTTGTCAACTTCTCCGCAAAATCCTCGAAGTCCACTATCGAGCCTGGGGGGAGCTGTTGGAACCAGTCGAGCGCCCCTCCCCTAAGGGTCGATAAAAAGGCCCTGCAACTAACGGGATCAGTATATCCGTGCAACACAGCCATATTTTCAAATGTCCTCACGTGTCTCGACGGATCAGAAGTCCCATCGAACACCAAGTTGGTATCCTTGTAATTATTTGGCAAGGGTGCTGCTAGTATGTCCGCCGAGAACGGGTGTCCTCGAGCGCGCCTCTCCGCTCGACCATCCACCTTAGCCTGCAATTGGCGCAGCTGTTCCGCCATCCTCTCCATCTCCCGGTCATCTGTGGGCCCGCCTCCACCATAGCTGGATTCATCCTCCTCCGCGTTTTGGCGTGACCCTGCAATAGTGTTTGGCGTTGTCGTAGCCCGGGAGAGACTGTTTGTGACTTGCTGAACTGCTTGCGCGGCTGCCTCCACCACCATTTGTTGCATCTCAGGCCTGGTCATTATCACCTGCTGGTCGGGGACCTGAACCGCTGCTCGCAGCGGTGCTCCTCCTTGGGCCACCGCTCTTTCTGGTTGCATCCCCGTTCCTCCCGGTTGCGCCACCGTCGCTCCTAGTTGCACTCACACTTTTCCTAGTTGCGCTGTCGTTGAGCTGTGTGGTGGCGGTGGTGGCATCGCCGTCGCATCCGCTACGCGGGCCTCGTGAGCACGGTTGGGGTCAGCGTCTCCTCCGGGAATCGCCGTTGCCACTCCCACACCTTAGAGCACAGGTACGGGAGTGATCGGCGTCTGTGATGGGCCAGAAAAACCCGGGGGAGGACCCTGTCCCAACGGCCTGGTCGTTGTCCAAGCATCATCGAACGTTGCCTGTAAGTTTTTGGGAATTCCGTCCGCCATAGCTGAGCTTCAAGCACACCTTTTCAAACGAAAATCCCACAGACGGCGCCAAATGGTAACACAAAACTTCTCGACCGGCTGGAACTTGAGTAATCGCCTTCCTTCTCACTGTTTGAACGTCGTGCACCTACAAAGAACTCTCACACCGGAGGGGTTTTCCGGTGAAGAGCCTCCGAAGCTTAAGTCAGTGTATGTTCAATCAATTCTCAAGAGTAAGTAGTAGAATAATCGTGTTGAAGAAGAAAGGCTCACCCCCTTTATATAGGGGTGAGATACCTGACCTAGGACTGCCCGGATTTGATGAGCTGTCTGCCCTAACTGCCCGTCCGTACACACCAAACGCGTGTGTCAGAGGTAGTCGTCGCCACTATCGCCTGCACCAATCCTCTTTGGACGCGTGTCCTCCTGCACATGGGGTAGGCTGTCAGAGGTGGTTATCGCTATCCACCACTGCCTTCTCGACACGTGTCCCCTGCACATGGGGTAAATATTCTTCTGGAATTCTGTCAGAGGCTTCTTCACGCGCCTATGACTAGGCCGAACAGCGTGGTGTTAAGTCCTCGAAGTAATCGACCTGTTGAGGTCGAATAGGTTGCTCGATCGTGTATCTGGTCGAAGGATAGTTTGGTCGACGGCTTTGCTTGGTCGACTGGTTAACTGTTCGATTTCTTTGACTTCCTCATAATACGACCTCCTCGACCGGTCAATAGACCGGTTCAGCCTTGTGGGTATAATATCCTATATCAACGGGGTTGGAATTTGCTTTGTCAATATCATGCTACAAAAGCATCTTATACTAATTCTATTTATCCAAACATGAGCAACTTCTATGTTGTCAATGGTGTCCGGATGCAAGGATTTCAGTTTGGATTTTGACAATGTATCACTAAAAGATGCGATTTTTTCTAGGCCACCCTCTTTTGATTGTATTGGACTGTAAATTCTCACTCTGTGGATGGTATAAAACCAGGAACTAGGTGTGACTGATGTTATTCTAAAGACCATTGACATAGTTGGACGGCACTCAACCTTTGTGGTCGATAGAGGAAAACGGCAGACAATGATTGCCATGGGTAAGACTCCAGTGTCGACATGTTTGGTGCGGCTTCGGGGGCGAAGCCTTTTGAACCAGGGGAGAATGATGGGATATAATATTAGTATTAAAGAAAAAATATAAATTATTAGTATTATTCTTTTTATTATTATTAGGATTTAATATTATCGTTTAATGTCCTCTTGGATAAGCTAGGAATAGGGTTCGGGAGACTTGTTTAAAGCGCTCCTCATCTGTTGTTTTATTCAACTATTAATGAAATAAGAATTTGATGTCATGAGTAATGGGAGATTTAAATCTTGTTTTATCCTTCTCACACGTATGCTTTTCTACATCAGAAACCCTCTAGCTCTCACAAAATCCAATTCGAAAGCAAAGAGCAAGTAAAAAGTGTTGGGATCTATGAGGATCTCGTTAAGTACAAATCACGAATTCAATAGCAAACGTAAACATATGCGCAACAGATCTAAAAGTTTGACGTAGAAAACTTACGGCTTAAAATTTTTAGTGATCTGGTTGATATTCTGGATGGCAGTACACAACACACGAACAGATCAAACAAAAGCCGGGTCGGGTCCTCATGATCGGGTTGCGTGGTGGTTCAGGTCGCGGGGCCCGAGTCACGGATGGTGGCGCGTCACGGGCTGCTCCGGGTGCGTCGCAGTGGATGGGCTGGCGCGTAAGGCGGTTCTCCGGTTGGGTATGGTTGGTCGCAGTTGGCGGATCTCGAGCTCGGGCTCGTGGTCCGTCAACTACGTG
>CACSLK010027752.1:18466403-18480626 GCA_902706635.1 Striga hermonthica | reverse complement strand
TCCATTTTCCTAGCCCATTTTACAATTGAGACTCTAATATTATTGCATACTCCTCTTTCTCCTGCTCAGGAGAATCAGCCTTGGGCTCTGTCGAGCAAGTCTCAATGATTGCAAACTTATAACCCTTAGCAGTCAACACAATGTCTAAGTTCCTCTTCCAATCAGTATAATTAGGGCTAGTAAATTGATTTTCTTTTAGAATGACAGACAACGAATTGAACGACATAATGAATATAGCCTGGGACACACGAAAATAATTTTACAGATTAAACACTTTTGAATTTAACTGTGAATATTGACATCCTCAAAACAATATTAACTTAAATCCACCGATATCTCTAAACACCGTGGGTAAGCATGCTACGTAGGTCGTCGTACTACTCAACATTCGCAAGGGAAGGGCTTTTCAAAGGCCCATTAATTTCTATAAGCCAAAACCCAATTCATGACAAACGAAATTAATAATCGGCCTCGATTTGGCCATGCAATAAATTCAGGGACCCCGTGGGGGGTTAATAAATAAATCGCATTCTAAGTGAATACCATTTATCGGTACTGAGGTCGGACGAAAAAGATTATACGTCCACTGTGGGGTGGCCCGTACGCTCAATTAAGCTTTTATCTAACCGTCTAATTTTAGAAACTTGTTCTGGTAATTACCTACAATTAATCTTAGTGATGTCATCCGAGGGGAAGCTCATACTTTAATTAATTGATTTACCAACAAATTAGAAATGGAGACCTTAGGGATTTACAATTAACTTTAATTTAAAATCTCTTCTCGAACTAAGTATAAATTAAAAGAGGATTTTTAACTATTTAAATATTTAGGCAATTCTAAATTGATCCTATGTTAATACAATAATTAATTAACATGTATAAATAAATATGCAATTCTAAATTAATCTCATGCAAATACAATAGTTAATTATCATGCATAAATAAATAAATAAATAAATAATGACATACTGAATTTAAATAAATAAATATACTATTATGTCCATTAAATATTGAGTTCTCTATAAACAACGAAACCTTGTATATTTTATTTCCCTGTTCAATGGAACCCCCACTGCAGTAAAATCCTAGTTAATATTATATTTTTTGTCCAATAAGTAAAAAAACACCACCAGCTTGCCGTCGCCGACCACCAGCCGCCTCAGCCGGTCCGGTGAAAAAGATGCCAATTTTTTTTATTTGATTTCGCGCGAGCAGCGGTGTCCACGGAATCCGGTCCGGTTGGATTTTTGAGGCTCGTTGATCTCTTGTGATCTCCCAGCAAGCAATCCACGATCACAACACGAAAAATATAATTTACAAAATTACATAATCCGATCCTAGATCCAACGAATGGATGTACGTGTTTTTCTAAACAAATAATTAAATCTATCCGATCAATCCCCGGACGAATAATTAGTACAAACATTCATCCATAAATTTCTCGACATGTCCGAGGCTTTAAAAATAAATTTAAAACCATACATCACATTCAACAACATTCATCAAACACATATTCGGCCATAATAGTGGATTAAACTGATTCCTGCAAAACCGAGTTATGCGAATATAATCCAATATATGGCTGCGTTTGAACACATCTTGTCAAACAAAGCCGTAAAAATTCGAACTTGCACAATACGAATTAAACCAAGTGCTCTGATACCACTTGTTGGGATCTATGAGGATCTCGTTATGTACATATCACGAATTCAATAGGAAACATAAACCTATGCGCAACGGATCTAAAGGTTTGATGTAGAAAACTTACGACTTAAAATTGTTGGCAATCTGGCTGATCTTTCGGATGGCCGTACACAGCACAAGAACGGATCAAACAAAATTCGGGTCGGGTCCTTGCGAACAGGTCGCGTGGTGGTTCGGGTTGCCGGGGCCGAGTCGCGGATGGTGGCGCGTCACGGCTGGTCGCGGGCTGCTCCGGGTGCGTCGTGGCAGATGGGCTGGCGCGTACGGCGGCTCACTGCAATTCTCCGGCTGGGCCTGGCTGGTTGCGGTTGGCGGATCTCGGGCTCGGGCTCATGGTCCGTTAACTTCGTGTAGATGATCACCAGGTCTCGAACACCTATGGATCTTCTACTGTATATCTCAAACACCCTCTTCAACTTGCACCGATGGAACAACAAGAAGAATATAAAACTAGAATGAGAATTGAGAGAGAGAGAGAGAGAGAGAAAGAGGACGACCAATTAGCGTGTGAATTATGAGATGTGTGTTCTCTTCTCATGAGCTTAATGATGTATATATAAAGTTACAGTAGGGACCCGTAGGAGATTAGGAATAGGGCTCTTTAATATTAAATATTTGTGGGTCAGCCCATAGTTTTTAAACCCGGCCCGGTAATCGACCCGGGCAGGTCTTTGGGTCACCGGGTCACCGGTTCAACCGTCGGGTCACCGGGTCAATTGCTGAACCGGATAATTAATTTTAAAATTTATAAAATTATATATAGAGTATTTTGTGATATATAAATATACATAAAAATAACAAATTTAAATATTTTGTATGTAAAATTTGTAAATTAAAGTGGTAATAATATGTATATATTTATCATACAAATATATATACTTAATTTTATTTTTTAAAAAAAAAAAGAAAATTAAAAAACAAAAAAAAATAAAAAAATACATATAGACCGGGTCAACCGGGTTGACCCAGCCGGGTCAATGCCCCGGGTCGACCGGGTCAAGGCCGGGTCGACTGGGTTTTGACCGGGTTTGACCGGGTCCGTTGTTTCCCGGTCTAATTTACCCACCCGGACCGGTTCCGGCTCCGGGTCGACCGGGTCCCGGGTCGACCCGCCGGGCCGGTCCGGGTCACAAAACATGGGGTCAGCCCACTTATTCTAATTAATTAAATAATATTAAATAGACCACCAACATAATATTATTGCACCACTTTTTCCTAGCCCAATTTACAATTGAGACTCCAATAATAATTACTCGATTTATCTCCCCATGTTTAAGATATATAGTATTCATTAATTAATTCGATTACTAACAATCAAGAATTAATTAATTAATCTTTATTTCACCAAAGCTAACGCTCGTTCATAAAATTCCTACTATGCCGGAATTTAATCCACCTGCAGGGTTTAGCATGATAATCCTTAATGAACTCACTATAGGAACATCATCAAACTAAATGTACATGGTGACCGTAAATATTCTAACAACACATCATACATGTAGAAATATTACCCAAGACAGAGGGTCTACTGGTCCAGTTCACTAAACCTCACCCATGTGAATCAAAATAATAAATACTACACATATATATATTTTTAATATCTTACGGGTTAAGAGCACGCAGTAATTAACCGAGACCTAGTTCGTTTACGACGATTAGTATAAAATTAACTGCTCCTCTCTGGGATCCTGTTCAATACATAAATGTACTAGTGCAACTAATCAGTCAAGACAAACTGTACAATTGACACTACAACCGTTCTGATGGGGTGTTCATGTCCATCTAGGTTGTGAACCATTAATTCTTGTTTCGCGAGTAACTGATAAAATGATATTCGGCTCGCTTGATGACGACCAACACTATCTAATGCAAAACAACATAACGTAGAACTTGTTTAATCTAACATGTTTCTCATTAATAAAGGGTAAAAGTGTAATATCATCCAAGCCAAGCTTTCAATATATAACACTAACAAAAAGAATGACTTGACTTAACGTTAGTCACACCTAATCTAGTATATCACTAAAGATATGTTACGAAAGTGGAGAAAAGATTTAAGTATGTAGTTCGACGAGAGAGACGAATTGAGAGTTGCACCAAATGAGGAAAATGAAAAAATAGGATTTGATTCGTGGGAAATTAAGATTTTTTTTTTTTTCAAAAAACGATAGATGTTATAACAATAAACACATAATTTCATCCGACTCACTAGCCGGAAAAGAGAGGCCTACCAAGCGGAACGAAGTTAGCATAGAGAGCACAATTACAACACACAAACAACAAAGAAAAAACACTCTCCCCAATGAGAGTATACCCCATTCCCAATCGAATAATACACAATCCCCAACAGGACAATACACACTGCCCAACAGGAGAAGAAAAACACAAACGTACACTAAATAGGAGAATCGTGGATCTCTTTTTTTCCATTCCCACTCCCATAGTGATGAATACTATAATTGACATCTCGAACAAGCGTGAATACAATCACTTTCTTATTTTTCTTTTTTACAAAAGGAAGAACTCGCGCTTTTATTTTATCCTGTTGATACTAGAACGCAAGAACGCCCCACCCATTCTCCCCCCCCCCCACACCAGGCGCAACGAGCAACGATTTGTCACGGCGTAAGTCTGACACCCCGACAATGAACCCCCAATTAAATCTAATCGAACCTGGAACGATGCTACTCAAACCTGGATTGAGTTCTATTAAGAAACATCAATAATACATCATTTGAGCCACAATAATTTACATAGGTTTTCTCGGAGAAAGTTATCCCTATTCTTTTTTTTTTTTTTTATGTATATATATATATAAATTTATATGCTACTAATAATACATTTTATGTTTCAAAGGCAAATATAAGCATTTATTTATCTACAATCGCAACTTTAATTATTAAATTTCGTGTGATGCATGAACCCGGATATTGTATATAATGGAAAATTAATAACAAGAAAAATAACAAGGCTAATTATAAAATATAGTCAGTATCTTGTACGCAGTAGCAATAATAGTCACCATCTTTATGAATTAGCAATATTAGCCAACACCTTTCAAAATTTCGAGATTATTACCCAAATCCAACCAAATTCGACAGATAAATTGTAAAATATATATAGTTAGTATCTTTTTACGCAGTGGCAACCAGTGTTTCAAATACCGTATCGGTGGCCATATCGGTCTAGCCACCGGTACACGATATTACCGTCGGACCGGTAATATTGGTGACATTACCGGATTAGAAATATAATGATATATATAAATATACATAAAAATATATAATATCAAATGTAAAAAAAAATAAAAAATAAATGACCATAATTATTATTTTTAACTTTTCTTTTTTTTTTTCCAAAACGATAGATGTATTATAACTGGGCACAAAAGTGCAAAATTACAAACTACAAGGCCCCAACGGGGTAATAAGAGAAGACCCCAACAGGGTAATAACTAAGGCCCCAACGGGGTAATAAGAAAAGACCCCAACAGGGTAATAGCTAAGGCCCCAACAGGGTAATGAGACAGGGGCCAACGGCCCAAACTAAAAACACGCCTACTAAACGAACAAGAAAGGAAAAACTGAGAGGACACGCACATAGCGGCCTAAAGAACTCCACAAACGAAAAGAAGGAAAAATGAAAAACATAGCCACTGCACAATGCCTAGCCAGTATTCATTTCCAACACAAAGACAGACGAACCACACAAAACAAAATAAAAAGACAACCTACAAGATAGAATAAAAAGCAAAATAAAAACGACCCACCCCCGGAGAACCGACTAAACCGAAAAGCAGCTACAACTGCCTTTAAGAAAGGCCCCTAGCCAAGCCCCACCCCCGAAACTGTCGAAGGCCTAACAAGAGGCAGGACCCCGCCCCCGAACCCAACCCAAAGGACAGAACCCACTGACCGAGGAGAACGATCAAGCGACCCCAACCGGAACAACCCTAGCTAGGCTAACACCACTAGCCCAATCCAGGAAAACCGGACCCCAAGCAACTCCAAGAGATGCGCTGGGATAGCCGCTTCCAGCCCGAACCCCAACCCGGCAACCACCACGCACAAAACACAGCAATCACCGGGGCCCCCCTACCACCACCTTCGCCGCTCCACCACAGCCGCCGTCTCCATTCTCTCACCCGTCCCAACCACCAATCACCAGACAAGAATCGAAACCCCTGCAAATCGCACCAAAGCTCCGACCAATGCACTGCACCACAACCCCAGTGACCCGAACGGGCCGAGACAATCCTAGACAGACATCCTGCCGGAGACCTCGGACCCCACTCGAACCCTAACCCCAAATCGCACCCTGCACCTAACCACCGAACAGCCAGACCAATAAGGAGAACAAACCGTCAGGGTTCCTTACCTCGACGAGCAGCAACCTCAAGCTCGGATTAAGACCGGGAACCACCGCCAGTCCCTCCACCACCAACGACTAGAGAAGGAATAAACGAAGGGCTATGGATTGAGGAGAAGCTTCAGCAGAATAGGGAAGGGCGGCCAGCGGCGGCCGCATATCCGGCCTCGCCGCCGCCGGAGGAGGTCAATCAGAATCGGAAGAGAAGAGTCACAGAAGAGGATATTTCGCCCAAATCGCCCCCCAAGCTCAGATAAAGATATTTTTAACTTTTCAATGAGATAAAAATAAAATATTTTAACTACCAATTTAAATTTTATTTTTTTAATTTAATTTTTTATGGCCGGTATTTTGCGGTTTTTACGGTATGATTCCGGTACAAAAGTATAACCGTAAATCCAGTATTTTGAATGTAATCGTACCGTACTAATGGTTGGTACAATAGCCATCAGATTGGTCCTTCATGGGTAATAACACTAAAATTTTTAAAGTTGTTGGCTAATATTATTAATTCTTAAACATGGTGACTATATTACACATGATAGTGACTATATTTTCCAATTAAACCCAATAACAATATCCGCCCCTTTCAAATAGGTCCCCATTTTATAGTACTGTCAAGTCCCCAACCGAAAGCAAAAACAAAATGAACAGTTAAAGAAGATTTCATTTTCATTTTCACAAAAACATAAGAAAATGTGCCATCAACATTTATACAAAATTGCGACTTTGGCCAAATGGTGTTTCTGCTTTGCACATGCTTACTACCAATTGACAAATTTTAACCTATATAAAACTAGACATGGCCAGGTGCCGGGTCCAGGCCCGGCTCGACCCGGCGGGCCTCAATTGTTGGGCTCATAACCGGCTCGGCAATTCTTATGGGCCGGTTCAGCCCGACGGTTCGTTGAATCGCCGGGTTATAATAAAGAAACAAATAAAAAATATAAAAAACAACTGACCCATTAGAAAAACCGAAACCAGCCTGGACCGAACCGCATGGACACGGTCCGATTCATAGGCCCACGCGATTCCGGGCCGGTGCCGGTGCCGGTGCCGATTCGGTCCGGACCGGGCCGACCGACCCATAGCCATGTCTAACCTTATAACAAAACCGAATAATTTACAAAATTAGTAAAACCACTAAATAAAATTAATTTAAATAAACACACTACAAAATCACATGGAAATAGACAAAAATCAGCAAAGCATGCACTGAAGTTACCCTTTTACCCACCTGGTAGGACCTGTTTGGTAGTCTTTAAATTTATAAAACCCTACGCCTACAGTTTATGGTCCCCAGCAGCTGTACACTCGTAAAAAATTTCAGTTAGTTTTGTGCCCCCAAACACACTCTATTTATATCAACCACGCTCCCTCTCATTCTCCTCACTCATCTTCTTCACTTCTCCCTGTTTTTCTCTCTCTAGCTCAAGAATTAACTTTTTTTTTACAGGGAAAAGAATGGATTTTTCAGGGGTTTTCTTGGTTGTTTTTCTTTCGATTTTGTCTGGAGCTCACGGCTATGGCGGCGGTTGGACTGACGCTCATGCAACCTTCTACGGCGGCAGTGATGCCTCTGGAACTATGGGTACGCCCAAAAACAAACTAAACAAATTAAAATAATTAATCTCAAATTAAACCCAAAAAAACATAAACCCATCTTGAAATTTGCATTTTTTGCCTTGTCACTATGTTAATTTTCTGCGAATTCTTGAGCAGGCGGCGCGTGCGGGTACGGCAATTTGTACAGCCAGGGCTACGGCACGAACACGGCGGCGCTGAGCACAGCCCTCTTCAACAACGGGCTGAGCTGCGGGTCCTGCTACGAGATCCGGTGCGCCGGCGGCGGCAAGTCGTGCCTCCCCGGCTCGATTCGGGTGACGGCGACCAACTTCTGCCCGCCGAACAACGCCCTGTCCAACGACGCCGGCGGGTGGTGCAACCCACCCCTCCGCCACTTTGACCTGTCTCAGCCCGTTTTCCAGCGCATTGCGCAGTACAGGGCTGGGATTGTCCCCGTTGCTTACAGAAGGTAACAAACAGAATGAAAAAAGATCCAATTTTTATTACTCCAGTTGGCTAAAAAGAAAGAAAAAAGATTGAATTTTTAGTTAGTATAAGACATTTTTGTTGGGAGTATCAAATAAGGTTGTTTTGGGTAGTTTGAGTAACTAAAATTTTATTATATGGGATATGCTACGGGTGACGTTACGGAATCATTCGGTCAGGATTTGTAATGATCTAATGGTTACAAACCCTCGACAGAATGGTTCCGTAACGGTACCGTAGCACTTTCCGCGTTGTATATTCCTTTGTTTGAAGATAATTTTCAATAGGGCCCTCCCGGAAACTTGAAACTGTAAAACCAACCCTTATAGCTTTAGCAAATTGACCCTTCAACTCCACAAAAAATGCAAAATTTCCCATTTAGGGTACCTCTGTAGTTAAGTATAATATCAATATATCATACAAGAGGAACAAAAACTGTTGAAATTTTGTACTTGTGGTTCCATAATTTCCAATCAACTTGTTACAAGTCACTGTCAAACCAATTTGCTGCATTCACACTAATTTCAAACTATACATATTACTTTTATCAACCATTTCAATTTCACTAATTATAATTACTAAATTCATATATTTTTTTTTTTTTTTTTTTTTTTGTGAAGGGTTGCCTGCAGAAGAAGGGGTGGGATTAGATTCACCATCAACGGCCATTCTTACTTCAACCTCGTCCTCGTGACCAATGTAGGCGGGGCTGGAGACGTGCACTCGGTCTGGATCAAAGGGTCGAGGACCGGTTGGCAGCCAATGTCCCGCAATTGGGGCCAAAACTGGCAAAGCAACGCCTTTCTCAACGGTCAGAGCCTCTCGTTTAAAGTCACGACAGGCGACGGCCGAACGCTCATCTCCTACAATGCGGCCCCTGCCGGCTGGTCGTTCGGCCAGACGTACAGCGGAGCTCAATTCCGGTGAAGTTAGGTAACAAGGGGATGGGGATGTTAGTAATTAGTAGTATTAACTATGAAGTAGTAGTGTCTTTTATTGGAGTAAGTAAAAGTTGGGCTCTTTTAGGTGTTATTAGGGTCCAATTGGTTGGGGGCTAATTTTAGGATGGTCCTTTTGGCTCTTTTGAATTTGAAATGAGGGGCTCTTGAGGAGTGGCTATTTACTTTTGAAGTCCTTTATTTTTTTTTTTTTCCTTTTGTTTAAAGGCAAGAAATGGCTGAGATGGATTTGTTTCCACCCGCTTGCTTTTTTTCAAGGATTGTCTGGCAATATAGTTAATATTGTGTTTGAAGTTTGTATCTGCAGAGCAAAAAAAAAAAATGTATGGAATGTTTTGACTGTTTATTTAAATAGTTTGTTCCATTTTTGTCTAATTGAAGTATTTTTTTTATTAGGTTTTTGTGTTTTTTCTTGGTGGCCATTCTATACTGGATATTTCTTGGATAATTTGGAAGTGCTTAAGTAATTTGATTTTTTTTTTTTTTTTCTGACAGATAGATTTTATATAAAACAATCAAACACAACATACAACTAGACAATTTTCCTATGGAACCATCGGATGACTCAACTTATGGAATCATCCACACTTATTCACCAATACATTATGTAGTGGATGACTCCATAAGAAGACTATCCGATTGTTTCATAGTATTTTTGTACAACTAGACAACAACTAGAATAAGCCAAACAGCTATCTAGTTGAATCTATTGAGAGAACCATGCGACGGACGTCTAGAATCTACTCTAACTCACCCACAAGACAACAACTAAAAAGACTACACAAATCTCACTAGAGATAATTCAGCTCCTACAATGGAGAATAAACGAAAGAAAAAAAAAAGCCAACAAAACAATAAAACACTGCATCACACAAACAACACAAACAAAACAACACATAACACCAAATAAATTGAAAAACACTTTCCTCTCCACATACGAGACTATTCGCAACACACCAAGATCCGACACACAGAGACAACCGCCAACTCGGATAGGACTTCGGCTCAAGTACTGCTCCAAAAACTCCAGTGAAGCCACAACTAGCTGGAACCGCACCAGACGACCAAAATCTTCTCCCAGACGGACCGCCTCTAGAGTAGAGACTAGAGGCTGGCTGACGGCTCCCCCCACCTCTCCCACCGACATCAATCACAGTTCCAATCGACACCAATACCCGCACAACCTACCAGCCAAAAGAGCCTCACGAGTCACGCCCACCCTTCCGAACAATTCTCGCCACCACAGACCCATACTCCCATCCACCCAAACAAGCCTAAATCCCGACGACGAGAGAGGAGGGAAGTCTTACCTCAATCCCGCCATCACTGGGGAGGCGGATCGGGGTATGACGAGTTTGCTCGGCTCGGAATTCGAAAAGCCTTGTGTAGCTGACATAGGTGACTTGGCAGAAATGGTAAAACTTACGCCCNNNNGGGGGGGGGGGGGGGGTCTTCGGCTCCAAGAGAGGCGAGTTGCACGGCCAGCGGCGGCTGGAACTGGGCTGAACGGAGGGTCCCGTGGAGAGGAGGCGGCGTTGGAGAAGGCCAGAACCTGCTGCGGCTAGGGATTTGGGAGAGAGAGAGAGAGAGAGTTGGGGCTCAAGTTAATTGATTACTTACGGGCATCTACAATGCATTGAGTCTAGTCTTGCCAATGTGGCATGTAAATAAACTCAAGTCTTGGATGACATGGATAAAACTATGTAAAATTAACAAAATTCACTTCAATGCAAAGAGACTAGATCACTACTTGAGTCTGAACTTAGACTGAGTCTCTTTTTCTGGCTGCCACATCAGAAGGACCCAATCTACTTTTATTTGCATTGAAGGATATATTTTTTAGGTGACATATAATTTTTTGTAGTTGAACCAAAAGCATTGTGGATGTTTAATTGTGTAATTTTTTAGTTCATCCCCAACAAGATGTGCTGAGGAAACATTCCTTTTACTTCTCATGTATTGTAAGTGGATATTGTATCAGACAAACATGTAAGACTGTGTTTATCGATGACCCCGTGGTTGGGTCACCAACAAAAGACAAGAGACAAACTAAAAAAAAAAAGAAAAAAAATAATAAAATGTGTGACTCTTGCGTGACCCAGGTCACAATGTGACCTAGGGTCACAACCAGTTGTGAGATGATTATGGAACACCTGTCCAAATTTTATTGGACAAGTGTATTTTTTAAATAAGATAAAATTTAATTTGTATTTTTAGAGAATAATTTATATTAAAAATAAAAAATAAAAATTACTAAAATTTATATTTTTTCATTATCTGCAAATAGAGATCACACTTGATATTTTTTAGAGCACAATTGCATTTTTTAGATAAATTAAAATAAATATTATATTTAGTTTGAGTTGGGTTAGTGATAAAGATAAATTTGGTTGTAAAGTTGGGTTGTGTAGGTGGATGGTAGAAAAATCATTTTTAATTATTAGGTTGGGTTGGGTTGTTGGAGATAAGGATAGTCTAAGTTACACAATTTTTTAAACTACTTAAACTTAACAAAATTAATCATAGACTTCAAGTTTTACAAATTATAAAATTGGTTCATCCACTGACACGAAGCGCATCATGAGCGAGAAGTCCAGATAAAGCATCATGAGCGGGAAGTCCAGATAAAGCCCAAATGTGGCTCTATTTCAAAACCAATTGTTGGAAGAAAGAGTAGCTTACTAAACTTATAAGGTGTGCCAATTTTCATGTATGAACGACGTAGGACAACCCACACGATTAACATTCTAACAATCACAATATTTGACAAGGAATGTCACATGAATTGCATTGGTATGTCAAGAACTTTTCACATTGACATTGATTTTTCCTACCATCTTTCATTTCTTTTGTCTTGTTTTTCTTTACATGCTCACGTTATTTGCCTAGCTTAATAGTACAAAATCAGGGCCTGCTTTTAGTAGTTCCAAGAAATGATTTTGACATTAGTATACTTTTTTTTTTTTTTTAATTAAGGCTTCATCTGCCGTGATTTCTTCAGTTAAAATTAAAAAGAACCTGTCAAAGTGTTTTCTTTCAATGTATCATCTTGTCTTGCAGATTATTGTCCTGAATGCCAGGTGAATTGCTAGCATATTTAATGAGTTGTAATCTTTTTATCAATTTGACAATAAAATTAAAATTAATGTCAAATGTTATATAAGTTTTAGTTAAATATTGGGTACTATTTGTCACCAATCAATCTCATTTATAAATCATTTCTAATTTTCTTTTCAAGCAACCAATTGGACCATTTCATTTAATTAATAAAATTCTGTTATAATTTGAGCATGGATTTCTTTTTTTTTTTTTTTAATTACATTTGGTGACATCAAAATATATTTTTCATATATTTTGACAAGAAAATTGTCACTAAAATGGTAGTGGTACTGCAATAACTTTTTCCCCCACTTTAATTTCTTCCCATCTTTTATTTATTCTAATGTCTTATTTTACTTTATTTGTAAAAGTTCACACGTCAATAAGTGGAACTGCCCTTTATACTTGTCAAAAAAAAAAAAAAAAAACATTATTTTTTTCGAGTTTTTATAATACATTAGTATTTGATCTTATGCATTTGTACAGATATAAAACACGTTTTTGTTTGTATTTATTAATTACACATGTACTTCTATCATATAAAAATTATTAATTTTTTTAAGTTATTCTTATCATTCAAAATTAATTGAAATTTAAATTTTATTTTAATCATGCAACGTTTACATTAGTAACATGAATAAAATAATTTATATATATGTGGCATATATTAAGAATATTAACATAAATAAAAAAATATTGGTGTTTCTAATTTTTAGAAAAAAAAAATATGTCAATCATATTTTTCTTCCAACAATACAACCAAATATAGCGGTTATAGCTCTGAATGTGTCAATCAACTTTAAGTTCCAACAGTAGCCGTTACACATTTGAATATTTTGTTATCAAATTTAGAATTAATTTGATAACTTATCCAAAAAATGAATAATAAAAATTAATATACTAAGGTGTAACGGTTTTAGCAGATTAGTGAGTAATTAATTAAAAAAATTTAACTCTTTTTGAAGAAAAATGAAAATAAGTTTTATTAAATGTTTTATTAAATGCATCAGCTAGTAATTATATATATACGTAGATAAATGTTTGTGTGATGTGTTGTAACTGTAATATGAGTCGATTTACCTTTTTTTCTATAAAAAATATATGTAATATTATTTATTTATACTATTTTCTAAAGTGTTAACATTCAACGTGAAAGTATTTATATAGATATTAATTGTGAACAATTGTCTAATGGTTTGGCCAATCTAACAACTTAGATGTTGTTGGAGACGATACTGCAATTGCATTATTGAATAAATATGATCGCCTTCGTATTTTAGTAGATTTATTTCCTAAGTATTATTTATCATTTTATTTAGTTTCTTTGGTTATTTGAATAGTATTGGTAATTAAATAATTATCTAGCACACTAACGGAGGTACATGGGACCTAGGGCCCCCCTCATCTTTTTTTTTTTATAAAAATCAATACATATATAAAATATAAAATCTATTAATATAATAAGAATTAACATAATTCACTTTTAAAATCTTTTCCCGCCAAACTCATTAATTATTGCCCAAAAATAGTAACTTAACAAACTTTCATTAATTATTGCCTAATTATATTACATCTTCTTTTCCGATTTTTTTATTTCTTTTATGATATGGAATGAAAATCCAAAACAATATCCTCTTTTTGTGGGTCAATATCAATCCCTCTTTGAAGGCCGTTTAATGAGGTGTAACTTAACATACTCTCATTAATTATTGCCTAATTATATTACATATGTTTTTTCTGATTTTTTTCCAATTTCATTAATTACATATGTTTTTCCCTTTTTTTTAATAATACAATAAAAAATAAGGAATGTAAATCCAAATAAATCTCCTATTTTTGTGGCTCCATATAAATCTCCTCTTTGAAGGCCACATATCATGTGTTAATTAATTACATCTATTTTACCGTTTTTTTAATACAATAAAAAAATAGAATGTAAATCCAAATAAATCTCCTATTTTTGTTTTGCATATAAATCTCCCCTTTGAAGGCAGCATATCATGTGTTAATTAAGGTGTCTGCAAAAAAAAAAAAAAAAAAA
>CACSLK010027752.1:18444793-18458739 GCA_902706635.1 Striga hermonthica | reverse complement strand
ATAAATAAGAAATAATAATATATGCCTATTTTATATTATTTTATAGCTTAAGAGAATGTATCAATCACTGAAGGTCTAGGTTACGAAAACGGTCAGTGAGTCTCATATCCTTATCCTTCCGTGGTCCTGTTCAACACTTAACATAAGTGCTAGTGTAATCCTTCAGTCAAAGACCAACTGAATCGGGAATACACTATAGTCTTTTTCCAAGTGGAGTCTCACTGCCAGTCTAGACTGTGAACGAATAGTTTAGTCTTATAAGGAACCGATAGGTGATCTTTCCGTTCGAAACACTTCGAACCACACTATCCCAATATAAGACATGGAGTATGTATTGCATAAATAAATAAACTGCAAACATATGTACTTTGACCGAAACATGATTGCCAGATCAAAATGGAATTGATAGAAACTGCAAAACACAGCTTTTACAGCATACCTCTAACACTTTGCGTCATCCTCAACTACCTTTTGCATGGCAAAGCTGGTAATAGCGCCAAGCAAATCTTCGTCGGAAAGGCTCTCAAGCATTTCAATAACAAAGGCCTCGGCGACCGTCTCCACACAGACATTGGCCAACTCCAGTTTTTTTGTTCTCTCAACTTCAAGAACCATATCGAAAAAATCCCGACGAATGGCGGCCCTTCGTCCTTCAGACAAAGGAGTCATGTTTAACTCCAGCATTCGATCCTCCTTTCGTTTGAGCAACTTGTCGGCGAACTCCTGTTCATCCTCGTCGGCCGGAATATGAGCATTCTTGATCTCGGAGTTAAGGCGATATTTCTCAAGCTTTTCTAATAGAAAAATTCGCAGCTCATCGATACTGTATATTCCGCCTTCGACGCGATCGATAACCCAACGCAGAGTCAAGGCGGCGTTTAACTCCAAATCTCTCTCATTAACTGCTGCATCGCCGCCTGACTCCTTGGATTTTCCTGCAGTTTTTTTGCCGACTTCAATGCCTTCTTGAAATTTGGCCTCGGCTGCAGCTGTCATCTCCGCTCGAAGTTTTATCATATCGGTTTCGTGAGCTTCTCGGCTACGAATCAGTTCGGCATCCTTTTCCAAGCGATCTCTCCGGACAGCCTAAAGCTCGACTCTCAATTTCTGGAACTGCTCATCCTGCTCCTTTACTTTTTCTTCAACTTTGGAAAGTTGAACCGACATGAGATTGTGGGCCAATAGCAAATTCTCTTTTCGGTTTTAAGTGCGCCCACTTCGGTTTGCGCCGCCTTCAACTGTGCATCTTTTTTTGATATTAGTACAGTAAAACGAGATTTCTCTTCCTCCAAGGAAGCCAGTGCCCCTTCCTTCAAGCTTAACTCATGTTGCTTCTCATCGAGTTCTACAGCCTTACCTCGATAACTCTCTTCGGCAACAAGAAAACTAACAAGTGCTCGTCCCAGACAGCCCTTGGCATAACTAAACTTTTGATCATCCGGTAATGACGCGATCCCGGCATGAGTCTTCGGGTCCCACGACATTAAAGGAACCTTCGCTGCCTTCACTGCTTCCTCGGGAAATCAGTGACCATTTGGCACCTTTTGCTCAACCACAGTCTGAAACATTGCGAACCAAGGATCAAACACATCATCTGGCAACTTCAAATCGACAGCCTTCTTTTCATTTACCCTAAGAAATGAATCCCTCAGGATTATTGTTGTTATGCGATTATTAACAACGATCTAATGCAGTTTTTATTTCATGATGTTGAATGATTCGAGCGTAAAATATTGATAAAATACACAACACTGGCCCCGGTCCGAGGTGAACTGAGGTGAAAAGCTTCTGAGAGCTGTTTCGTGTTTCACTATATAAGAGTTCGGTTTGGGAAGAAAGATTCGATCCCGTACAAGTAGTATCAGTTCACTATTTATAGTAATTTTTTGGTACATATATCGGGATCTGTGTATTGCTTTTTCCATAAAGTTACTTTTTGATGGGCGGCAGGCTTAGGGGGGCCCCCACATGAGTGATAACAGATCTCGTAAATCGTGAGAGGGGTGTGTAGGAGCCTTGCCACCTGCTTAGGAGGTGACGACCTCGGTTCGTGTTGACCTCGGTTTGGAATGACCTCGGCGGATAATGGTCACTTTGGCCTTTTGTGGCTATACCGGTTCGTCGTGCGAGATGGGTGACTTCAGGTCACGTCGGTTTTGTAGTTAAATTTGCTTAAGATGCTGTTCAAGACCCTTAATTATGATTTACCGAGTCGGATGATAACAGTGAGGCCCCCAATATCGGTGGGCATACGGAGTGATGGTCGCCGGTATTGTAGAACAACTAGAAGCTTCGAATCGGTGGAAAATTGGAGTCTGGAAACGTCCGTCCTTGATGTTCTGATGTGTGCGAGGTGCGAGGTGACCGAAGGGGATCGTCTGTCCCGAAGTGAGAACTGGTTTCCGAGGTGGACACACTTGGTAGAATTTGGGCATATCGGGGACAGTCTTTAAAATGATTTAAAGAAACGTGACGGTCGGACATATTAAATGTATAATGTGAAGAGTTGCGCCGTAATGGTCTTAAATGTTGTAACGGCTACTTTAATAAAATAACAACCACTTGGTTACCGTTTGGAAAGAAATAGTCGCGTCGATTACACGTGCTGCCGATTGAGAATGCTAACGGTCAGCAATTAGGGCTTATAAATAGGGCACCGGGATTTTCAATCGACTTTTCTTCACTTTTGCTTCAATCCTTGAGTTTTTGCAAACAGTAATCTTGTTGTCGAATTTTCCTTGCGAACTTGAGAACTAATCCTTGTGCGCTACTTGTTCGCTGATTCTTTGGTAAGTTTCATCTTCGATTTTTATTCGCTTTTTTGTTTCGTATTATCTTTTGTATTCGATGGCGTCGAAGGAAAAGGGTAAGGCGGTGGCAAGTTCTTCTAGTACCGAGTCGGTTCCGTTGGAGGTATATCATGACTCGGAATTGGTCGAATTAGCTTTTGAGTATTATCGGTGGGATCCGATGTTGGTGGGACATTTAGACATCAAGCCCAACGACAAAGATGGTGACTGTGTGGTGGAAGAAAATGCCGCCGACATTGAGGTGCCTCACTGGAGGAGGCCGGTGAGGAGATGGCCGGATCCCGCGATCGATTTTGAGGGTGAGCCTAGTATTCTGACCGACGCCGACGTGGTGCTGCTTCGAGAGCAAGTTCGGACTCCACCCTCGGTAAAGATTTTTGCCCCTTATCCCGGGGAAAGAATAACAAGTTCTTCTCCAGGTTGTGTTGGCGTGTTTGCAGAAAGCCTAAGGTCGGGGTTGAGATTCCCGCTGCCGAATTTGATCATGGAATACCTCCAAAGTTGGGGGTTACCGTTGTGCCAGATTACTCCCAATAGTTGGAAGAAGATAATTGGTATAATGATACTGTTACACGAACGGGGTGAGGGTTGCCGTCGTGTGAAGAAATGAGGAGTATTTTTGCTTTTAAAAGAGCCCGAAGAGGAGAGTTGCGGAGTCTTCATGCTGTTTCTTTGCTGGGGCAAAAGCGCAATACGGTCTACAGGTCGGTGAGATTATAACCGACATCCCGGAGACTCTTCATGGTTTCCAGGAAGAGTGGTTATGGATCGGGGGAGAATGGCAGTCCGAGAGCTTTTTTCATGAACCTCGGATTGATGGGATGAAAATTCCGATGTTTATTCATTCCGGAGCAAGTGAGTTTATTTTGTTATTCAATCCTTGTTTATCAATCTGATATCGGTTTTGTTCCGTGTACTAACAGGTTGGAACTTTTGCCCTTTGTAGAAAAAAAGTCAAAACAGAAAGAACCGAAGCTCAGTCCGGAATTCGGTGGGAAGCTACTTACACTTGCTGGCTTGGACAAATATATACGGGATTATCGCAAACTTGTAGTAGATCCAAAACTTGAAGCTGCTGGTCTATCTCCCGGAGTTTCTAGTTTAAAATTTGACCCCGGTAAGGGAGATTTAATATCTGTTAGTTTTGCCTATACCTCAATAGATGTAAGATAGATGTTGGTAATTTCGATCGTCTAATGTCTTGCAGTGTACTATCCGCTTCTCGGATTTTTGGGTTATTGTACCGTTAAGGAGGCGAAAGACTTTAGGCGTAAGTATCCAAACAAGGATCTGCAATCCAAATTTGGCAGGAGTCAAGATCTACGACTGACCAACATCATGAGAAGGGATTTGGTCCGCGCTTTGTGAAAAGAACTGTTGCACAGAAGAACACTAGTAAGAGGTCGACCGAGGTTGGGTCAAGCGCGACGTCGGTAGCTGTTCCAGAAGGTACATCGTCTCAGCGAGAAGTCACTCCCACCGAAGTGCCTCCTGTTGTTAACGCTGTTGCCATAAATTAAGCGGAGCTCGAGCCTAATATGATAGAAACCGAATTGGCCATGACCGAGCTCGTGCACACCGAGGTGCCGGGAAAAGAGCTGGAGAAACCATCCTCTCCTCCGAAGTCCATGGAGTCTAATCAACCGGAGAAGAGGAAGAAGATAAAGTTGGTAAAAATGTCTGATGTTGGTGCTTCTTCCAGAGTGGAGAAGAGATCGAAGCAGAAGCACGACTCCGGTCGTAAAGCTTCGGAGAAGGGTAGTGATGAATCTCCTCTGTTCGAGAAGTCTTTCCTGTCCATTGATGATGAGCGGGCCGCCAATGTTAAGGTGCCCGCAGGTGTCGTGGAGGAGTGTCAAATCTCCACACATGTCTTCGAAGATCGACATGCCGGAAAATGCTAAGAGTGCGGCGCGAGTACCTTTGATGGTGTGGGACCCTAAGTCCGAAGTGGGAGTTTCTTCTTTGTCGAGTGTCGACAAGTTGAGCTACTAAGGCATGTCTGGGCCGAGCTCTGGTGAGTCTGGTAGTGGCTGAGGATGACCACGGCCGAATTGCGGCCCAGTTAGAAGGGAAAAAGCAGACCGTGGTTGAACGAGACGTGATGATCGCGTCTTTGAAGGAGGAGTCGGATAAAGTCGAGGCCGACATGAAAGGTAAAATTTCTGAACAAGTTGCTCAGTTGGAGGCGGCGCAGGCTGAGATCTCGGCATTGTTCGAGGAGAAGAGGGCCTTTCAAACCGAGGTGGCCGAACTTAAGAAGCGCCTTGCCTTTGTCGAACAGCATTCTAGGGCTTTGGAAGCCAAAGTCGAGGAAGTGGAGGAAAAATTAAGGCAAGAGAAGACTGAGCATGCGCAACTCGGAAAGAATGTACCGAGGTCCGCGAACTTATGGGCCAGCAACCGGATGCCCATCAAGCCGAGATGGCGAAATTGGAGAGGGAGAAATCTGAATATGGGGAGTTTATGTATGGGAATGGTTTTCAGGCCGGGAAAGATTCTGTTGCGGCTGCCGAAATTCAAGCCAATGAGGAGGATGCTGCGGGCGCTGCTGACAACGAAGTGGAGGAAGAAGCCGGCCCGAACTTGGAGCTAGAAATGAACACTTGCTTGACACTTCGGTGGGTCATTGAGCGATACAACGCCGGCTATTATGATATCGATGAGCTCCGCTTCTTCTTGTTCCACAAACTCCAAAAATACGGCTTTGATATGGCGATAAAGGGGATGCACATCGAAGCTTACGAAGATGAGCGGGAATTTTGCGTGTGGATGCTCTGTCGGGCTGAAGAAATAACCGCGAATCCTGACTTGCCACCACTTTCTGAAGACAGGGCGGCTTTACTCCGGCGTGCTTATGTCAACATGATCCTGGAAGGGGAGAAAGAGAAAAGAAAAGAGCTGGCCGACATCTTTATCACAACTCTTGCCGATGTGGAGGTTGATCAGAACTTCGACGACATGACTCCTGAGCAAATACGGAGTAAAGTCGAGGCTTACATCGAGGAGAAGGCCAAGTCGACAGACAGGGAGATTGAGATCATCAAGGTTGTCACTCCGGCCGAAGGCGGGTCTGATGAAGTGCAAGATCCGCGCAATGAGCTCGTCCCTGTGTCGGATACAGCTATTGAGACCGCGGCTAAGGTAAAAGAAACGAAGGTCTTGGAGCGATTGTCCGCCGGGATGGAAGTCGGAGAAAGTAGTGGCGTTGACCGAAATGCCGAGGGAAAGAGTGATGCTACTTGAAGTCCTCGAAAGCTTGTGTGTGTTTTTTGTTTGTTTTTTTTTTCGAAGTATGTAGTGGGGGTGCCAGTATGTTGGCATCCTTAGTAGGAAATATATAATTTTGAACTTCCCGGCTTAATAATATAACTTATGAATGTTGCAGTATGTTTCATTGTATTTATTATGCTGTGCGATAGTCAACAATTTTTAGATCAAGTGTAATGAACTCGGTACAGATTTAAAACGAGTTGGCCAACTCGGATTTATTCATATTATTAACCGAGTTGTGGTTTTTTGTAAAAATACTTTCCGAGTTCCACTTTGATCTTTTGTAATAACTTCGGCCACTAGCGTAAGTCAGTATGCGAACTTATTAAGAATTCGCAAAACTTAACACATTTCGGGTCGTACGTAAGACAGATATAGTTCACCGAACTTCGTCAGAGTTCGATTATGGAATGGCCCCAACCGATTTGTTTATTTTATATTCGGTGATTATCGGGACCCGTCAAATCATGTATGCTGAAATGACGTGGACGAGCCTCAACCCCAACCAAAGCATGCGTAGGGTTTGGATAGATTACGGGGTATCGACGAGACCGAGTGTCGTAATGTTTTACATCGGTACAAAAAGATTAATAAAACCGAACATCGGTACCGAATTGCTGTTCGGGTTTCAAAAGTGAAAGTTTTTTAACTTTCATTACATCAAAAGAGTAACTTCGTCCCCTTGGTGAAGCAAAAGGAAGGTCCGTTCAAAAGGAGAATCGGCTATCCGACTTTGGACCGTTCATTGATAGAACTTCTTTAGGAAAACGGCATTCCAAGGATATTGATGTGGAGTTCCATTAGGATGAGCTATTCGATATGCTCCATGGGGCAAAACCTCGATGATTTGATAAGGTCCTTCCCACTTCGGTTTAAGTGGGCCGGGGTCAGGCCCCATTACGCGCTTGAGAACTAGATAACCAACTCGGAATGAACGTGGCTTGAATTTGGAATTGACGTACCATTCCCTCTTATGTTTATAAGCGGCATTTTTGAGTTCGGCTCGGGTGCGATGTTCTTCAAGCAGGTCCAGATTAGCTTTCAGGTTATCCGAGTTGGACTCTTCGGTGAAATGTTGAATTCGGTAAGTCGGTTCACCGAGTTCGACTGGTATCACAGCTTCCGAGCCGTAAGTTAGCGAGAACGAAGTTTCGCCAGTGGACGTCCTGGTAGTTGTTCGATAAGCCCACAGAACGTTTGGCAACTCTTCAGGCCAAGCTCCTTTCGCAGCATCAAGTCAGACTTTAAGGCCGTTATTTATGAGCTTATTGACAGCTTCGACTTGGCCGTTGGATTGGGGATGATAGGGCGAAGAGAAGAAGTGTTTAATGTTATATTCTTCGCAAAGAGATTCAAGCCGCTTGCCTTCGAATTGTCGACCGTTGTCGGTGATAATGGAATTCGGTACTCCGAAGCGGCAAATGATGGACTTCCATACGAAGTCCACAACTTTTTGTTCAATTATCGTGGCCAATGGTTCGGCTTTAGCCCATTTGGTGAAATAATCAACCGCTACAATAGCAAATCGGACGCCTCCTTTTCCGGTCGGTACGGGTCCTATAAGATCAATCCCCCATTTGGCGAAGGGCCATGGACTGTAAATTGATTTGTGCTCTTCGGGAGATTGATGAATGTTGGGTGCAAATACTTGGCACTTCGGACACTTCCGGACCCAGGCAGTGGCATCGGTTTTTAGCGTAGGCCAATAGTATCCTTGCCGCAGGATCTTGTAGGATAAGGCTTGTGCACCGGGGTGACTTCCACAGATTCCTTCATGCACTTCTTCGAGAACATATTGTGACTCAGATTCGGTCAAACATTTTAAGAGCGGGACTGAATACCCTCTTTTGAACAATGTTCCGTTGTCCAAAGTGTACCGAGCTGCTCGAATCCGAAGTGCCTGAGCTTCTTTGGGGTCCAAAGGTAAGGCCCAGTTTCCAAATATCAAATAATGGGATCCATCCAAGTCGGTGGTTTTTGCGACATCATCGGTTCAATGGTCGCGACTTCGGAAAGGAGGGTAGACAGTTGTTCTTGCTGTCCGACCTGGACATACTCCATACTCTCTATCCCGGTACTAGAAGCTAGTCGGGGTAAGGCGTCTGCTTGAACATTAAGAGTTCGGGGAATGTGTTCAACGTCAGCGGAGAATTTTGATAATTTTCGCTTTGCCAAGGATAGATACGGTGTCAACCGAGGTTCTTTGACTTCATACGAACCGTTGATCTGGTTGACAAGAAGTTGGGAGTCTGAAAAGACTTTGAGGTGTTTTACGTTCATAGATTCAGCCAAACTCAATCCGGATAGCAAGGCTTCGTATTCGGCTTCATTGTTGGTTGCAGGGAAGAGAAATTTCATCGAATGACAGAATAATCTATTTTTCGGATTTACCAGGACTATTCCCCCACCTGCTCGGTTTGCTGTTGAAGAGTCGTCGATGTAAAGAACCCATGGTTGGTTGTCATCATGAACTTCTATAACTGGGGTAAACTCAACGATGAAATCGGATAGGGCTTGTGCCTTGATCGCGGTCCTCGGTTGGTAGTGGATGTCGAATTGTCCGAGTTCAATTGCCCATTTTATCATGCGTCCCAAAGTGTCAGGTCGATGCAGGACTTGTCGCAGCGGATATGAAGTGCGGATAGTTATGGAATGTTCTTAGAAATAAGGTCGCAATTTCCGAGCGGCAATAACAAGTGCAAACGCCAACTTCTCCATAGGGGGGTAGCGCAGTTCGGCGTCATGTAGGGCTTTGCTGACGTAATAAATGGGTGACTGTAACATCCCTACTTCACGTATCAGGACGGCGCTAATCGTTGTATCACTAACTCCGAGGTACAAGAACAACATCTCCTCGGGTTTCGGTTTCTATAACATCGGAGGGGAAGTACGAGCTTCTTTAATGCTGATGAGCGCTCTTTGACACTCTTCGGTCCACTCAAAGCGCTTTCTTTTTTTAATCGCTTCAAAAAACGATTTGCAACGGTTTGTAGACTTGGAGATGAACCGATTAAGAGCTGCAAGTCGGCCAGTTAGGGCTTGAACACCCTTGACCGAGGTCGGGGGAGTTAGATCTTGGATGGCTTTTATCTTGACCGGGTTGGCTTCGATTCCTCGTTGGCTGACCATATAGCCTAGAAATTTTCCAGACTCAACTCCGAAGGTGCACTTCTTGGGATTTAAAACCATGGAATAAGATCGGAGGATATTGAACATGTCCTGAAGATGTATTATATGATCAGAAGCGTATACCGATTTGACGAGCATGTCATCTACATAGACTTCCATGGTGTGACCTATCAAATTGGTAAACATCTTGTTGACTAGACGCTGATAAGTGGCCCCAGCGTTTTTTAATCCAAATGGCATCATGGTGTAACAATACAAGCCCCGTGCCGAATAAAATGAAGTGTGTTCTGAATCCTCAGGATCCATAGGAATTTGGTTATAACCGGAGTAGGCATCCATAAAGCTCATCAACTCGTGTCCCGATGTGGCATCAACCATATAATCTATATGCGGGAGCGGATAATTGTCTTTCGGGCATGCTTTGTTTAAATCGGAAAAATCGATACATAACCTCCACAGGCCATTGCTTTTCTTGACGAGGACGGGCTTTGAGACCCATGTTGGATACGTGGCTTCTTTAATGAATTTGTTGTCGATGAGTTTCTTGACTTCCTCTTCCAACGCTTTCTGTCGATCCGGTCCCAATTTTCTTCTTTTTTGAACGATTGGTCGGACAGTTCGATCAAGGTTCAACTTATGGCTAGCGACGCCGGGGTCGATGCCCTTCATGTCTTCATGTTTCCAAGTAAAAACATCAGAATTATTTCTGAGGAACGAGGCGAGTTCAGACCGGAGAGGTTCTTGTAAACGGCTCCCAATACGCAGTGATTTCTGACGTGTCGGCTCGTCAACATAAATTATCTCCACGTCTTCTCTGGGTTCAGCTCAATCATTTCTGCTTTTTTCTTTGAACTGAGCCCTTGGGTCCAATTCGTCTTCTTCAAGGATTGGTTCTTTTCTGGGTCTTCGGCCTCGGTCTTCAGCCAGAGGATCGGAGGTTAAGGGGGTAGTGACCTCTCGACTGAGTTCCTCGCAAGGTGTATCGCTCGAAGTGGCTGATGGCAAAGAATTCCCTTCGGTAACCGAAGTAATAGAATGGACTCCGGCGGATGGTATGAAAGTGATAAGTTCTTGAGCTTCTCGTTGATCTCCGTAATGTGTTCCTTCGCTGCGTGTCGTTGGGAATTTAAGGGCGTAGTGAAAGATGGAAGCTGCAGCTCGGAGTTTGTACAAAGCGGTTCTTCAGATGATCGCATTGTACTCATTGTTGATGTCAAGAATTTTAAAAGTCTCCATAACAAGCTTGGTAACGTGTTCAGTTGTACCAAACCGGACAGGTAAAGTAATCTCGCCGATGGGTCTTGAAATGCTACCGTTAAACCCTTGTATTTGGTCGTTGCAAGGTCGGATGTCGGCGGGATCAAGACCCATTTTGTCAAAAGCTTTTAACATCAAAATGCTCGAGTAGGCCCCGGTATCGACCATCACGCGATGTACTGGGATTCCACATATAGGGACGGTAATAACAAGTGCGTCAGAGTGAGGGTGTGCAAAATGATTCGCATCCTCCATATTAAAAGTTATGGGGCAGTTCCAGTTATTGAGGATATCTCTCAAATCGGTGGTGTACACTTGTCTGCCGGAATTATAAGCTTGCCGGGCGTAAGCCTTGATTTGCCGACGAGATAAAGTACTTCAGGAATTATTCGTATTTACTCGATGAACGGTAATTTGCATTGGACTAGGAGATCGGCTTCGTTTGCGTCCTCGAGAGTTTCCTGTTGGATCAGTGTTAGACATTTCTGAGGTGAACACGAACACTTCTTTGTCTCCTTGCCGAATGCGCTTCGGCATAGCACCTCGGTCTTCATCTTCATCCTCATCATAAGGTTCAATTTGACGTCCCGACCCCTGTTTTTGTGGATCAATCTTGCGATAAAATTTCCTGAGTTGTGGATGACCGATTAAATGCAATAGGGCGGCCAACAGAGTCAAACATTCATCAGTGTTGTGCCCCGGTGATTTGTGATAGTCACAATATCGGGATTTGTCCAGCTTTTCCTCGGGCATCCGAAGTGGTTTGGGATCGGGCAGAATGCCTTTCCCTTTAATTTCTTCATAAATGGTTGCAGCTCCGGCTGAATAGACAGTCTGATAACCGGATTTCACATCGGTAGCATATTGTTTCCGAGCTGCTCTAATTTCGGGATCATTGGCATCTCCTCGAGGGTACCCCCTAAATTGAGCCTTGTTTTGTTTGTCGAACAATTTGTTTTTCTTTTTCTCGTCGATACCCGACTTAGGTGACTTCAGGTTAAAATTAAAATCAGGGACCGACATAGCTTCCTCGGCAATAATGTGCTGTTGAGCTCGGGCAAGAAATTCCTGGAAGGTGTTTGGCTTATTCTGACACAATGTCCAGCGAAAAATCGAGTTCGGTTTCAGCCCGGCGATAGCCATAACAAGCAAGGTTTCAGGATGACACGACTCCATATTCTGAACTCGATCGTTAAATCGAGCGATGTAGTCCTTGAAGCTTTCATCATCTTTTTTAGTTACGTTTGTAAGGGATTCTTTTGGAAATAAACACACTTGGGCCCCGATGAAATGAGATCGGAAAGCCGACCTCAGCTGTTGCCACTTCCAAATAGAATGAGGAGGAAGAGAATGGTACCATTTTTGAGTCCGAGGTCCCAACGTAAGAGAAAACATGCGACACCGAAGTGCGTCTGAGGCCCAATTAGATCCTCCACGAAGTATAATGACCGAGGTGTGAGTCGGGGTCTGAAGTCCCATCGTATAACCCAATTTGAGGAACTTTAACTTTTCTGGGTACAGGTTCCGTAGTGAGCTCTGGCGTGAGAGGGGAGTCGGCTTCCAGATATACTTTTGCCGTGGTCGAGGTCCGCCGAGGGGGGTCTTCGGGCATCCTTTGCCGACTTTCCATCTCGACGATTCTTCGTCGTAATGTTTCGAGTTCGGAAGATTCTTGGCGAGCTCGATTTCTCTCAATATGCTGACGAAGGTGAGTTTGTGCCGGATTAGAGGGGATTCGGTGTTGCGCATGAGGCGGTGACCGCCGTGAATGTCCAGACTGACTTTCGGCGGTTTCTTCATGAGGAAGTACGAGGGGATTGCGTCCAATGTCAGCGTGACGTGTAGTTTGTTCTGGGTGCGACTGCGATGTTCGACTGCGAGGTTGAGACGTGGCGTGAGAAGTAGTTCTGCCACCGTCTCGTCGCACTGGTGGAATCTGTGGATTAGCAGGGGTTGTTGGTATAATGAATTGTCCTGGTGCAGTCGTTGATGTTCCAGGGATTGTTTGAGCCATCAGGGCGGCGAACCCACGTGCAAACTCCAGATTTTGGAACAGGACAGTGTAATCTGGTATATTAGGGGCTGCTACTTGTCATCTGGCGGATTGAGCAGCACTACGACTGTGGCCATCTCGTGACGTATGACCACGATGATCTGAATGAGACATGATTGATATGACTGACGTGGATCACTAAACAAGAATCGGAGATTAACCTCAAATCACTTATGAGGCCCTCATTCTAGCGCCAAACTGTTGTTATGCGATTCTTAACAACGATCTAATGCAGTTTTTATTTCATGATGTTGAATGATTCGAGCGTAAAATATGGATAAAATACACAACACTGGCCTCGGTCCGAGGTGAACCGAGGTGAAAAGCTTCTGAGAGCTGTTTTCGTGTTTCACTATAAAAGAGTTAGGTTTGGGAAGAAAGATTCGATCCCGTACAAGTAGTATCAGTTCACTATTTATAGTAACTTTTTTGATACGTATATCGGGATCTGTGTATTGCTTTTTCCATAAAGTTACTTTTTGATGGGCGGCAGGCTTAGGGGGGCCCCCACATGAATGATAACAGATCTCGTAAATCGTGAGAGGGGTATGTAGGCGCCTTGTCACCTGCTTAGGAGGTGACGACCTCGGTTCGTGTTGACCTCGGTTTGGAATGACCTCGGCGGATAATGGTCACTTTGATCTTTTGTGGCTATACCGGTTCGTCGTGCGAGATGGGGTGACTTCAGGTCACGTCGGTTTTGTAGTTAAATTTGCTTAAGATGCTGTTCAAGACCCTTAATTGTGCTTTACCGAGTCGGATGATAACAATTATCTCAGGCTCCTCACCCTCCTTGTCTTTACCCATATCGGTGTCTTGCCTCTTCTTCATCCTCTCGGCCACATGAGATACACTTGATCTCTTCCGACGATGAATCAATCCTAAATCGAGCTCTTCGGTCACTTCTTGTGATACTTCAGTTTCGGCAATGGGCTCGTTTACCGACATAACAGCTTGCTCTATTGGCTCATTGACGACATTCTCAATGATGGCTGTCTGGCTTTCAATATTGACAGGCTCACTCTGTATCGCCGGAGTTGGTTCATCCCTTGTCATTGACGGTTCACCGATGTAACACCCCGCTTTTCCTTAAATATCAGAGTGCATTTTTCGCAAATTCTTTTCTAAAGTTTACATTTTATTTTGCGAAACATATCTCGGGATGCTACATAAACTATTTCTTTTCTAAAAATCCGTTGTCCTTACTTATTTAAAACTATTGTGAAAAACGGATTATCTTTTAATCAACTGAGCATGTGCTGTTGTATAAAAATCCGACCAAAAGGTTCAGATCTTAGTCTGGAAAATGACACGCTAGTTTGAAAGTCTGAAAACATCAGCGGAAGTAAAAACGTGGCAAATAATATACATATCATAAGTCTGCAAAAGCATACATATATATGTATTGCACCAGCGACCACCAG
>CACSLK010027752.1:18400351-18431681 GCA_902706635.1 Striga hermonthica | reverse complement strand
TAAAACCGTAAGTCCTAATCCTAACTATAGATTCCGCTGCGTTAGGATTTATTATTCAATAGATTTGAATGTGCACATTGTCGACGTTCCTAATAGAACCCAACATTATAAACATAAATAGACTGAGATTAATTATTATCATTGACTCGGTTAATAAATAAAATTAACCGGATACATTTTCGACTTAACATCGAACTTGAAACTTAACTAGCTGATTAACTTAGACTTGAATATTAACATGAATATTTATTAACAAAGGCTAGCTTATATTTACAAGCTAGTATTTTCTTTTATTAATAAAATTCGGGGCGTTACAATCGAAAACAACACGAGTGCGGTTCGGGTTCTTTTTCCATGCTTTGAACAAGTTCATACGTCTGGCCATTTCAGTTGATCGGAGACTTTTGCCTTTTCTGACTTTGTTCTTCAAATCTGAGTTTGGATTACGCCTCATGTGTTCTTCGGCTTTTATGGAATCTCCGAAACCAAAATATCCCAACAGCGGATAATATACTACCATACAAACCATGTCAAGTTAAAACCGAAGTTGTCGCTACAAAATAAAGAAGAAGACAACTAATATCATACCAGGTTGAAATGAAGTATCCAAAATCCCAGGTGACAGACCAGCGAGCTCCAACCGAAAATCTTTTACCAATCGCTGATATCTTCGCTTCTTCGGAGAAAGATCGAATAACCTATCAATTCGATCGTATAGCACTCCTTCCAATCGAGGTTCTTTATTTCCTTGCGGTTTGGCTACAATGTCACAAAAGTCCACCTGTTAGCGAAGACAAAAAACAAGGAATTAATATTTCAACTGAAGAAAAAGAAAAATTAACTTACAATAAGCAGATTTAACAGCCATCGGGATACTTATCCCATTGGCGAGAAGATCATTAGCGAAATCGGCGCATTGCCAATCTCCGCCAACCCACAACCATTCTTCTTGAAAACCATAGAGCGTATCAGGAACCTTCATTATGAACTCGCCAACCTTGACTCTTGGCTGAGGTTTACCGACAATGGAGAACGTAAGAAGCGGATCTGCAACTTGTCTATCCGGACTTTTCCGGAAAGTAAACATACTTCTCATTTCACTTGCTGACGGTAAATCCCACTTCTTCTCTGCAAGAAGTACGAGCAAACTGATAACCCGCTTCCATGAATTCAGAGCAATCTGACATAAGGTCAACTCCCAATTCCGTAAATATTCAGTAATTATGCATGGTAGGGGGAATCGTAATCCCGATCTTAGACTCTCCGCAAATACGCCAATGCACCCTGGCGGAGGACATGTAATCCTTTCTTCAGGGTATGGTGCAAATAAGTGCACCGACGTAGGGGCTCGGACCTCATTTCGCAACATAATGATATCGGCATCCATCAGTATACTCGGCTCACCGTGAAAATCCACATTAGGGTCTGGCCACCTTCTAATAGGCCGTCTCCACTATCTTGGATCATCGACGGAGTTTTCCTCCACCTTTTTATCCCCTTCAGTGTCATTCAATCGGATATTCAGATGTTCAACAAAAGTCGGATCCCAACGATTATATTCAGAATGCAATTACATCTCCCCGGAGTGAACCATGTTGATCATCATAACGTCCAACTCGTCATCACCGGAAGATGCCCACGATGCACTCATGATTCAAGGAAAAATATACCGAAAAAGATAAGCAAAACTGAAAAATATGTCTTACCGCGTGAATGAAGCTGCAGATCTAAGAAAAGCGCTTTGATGGAATAAGTAATGAGTCAATAAATTAAAGGAAGCAAAAAATTGCAAGAGCACAAAGAGTTGGATTGCAGAAAAAATTAAGGGTAAGATGGAATTCAGGGGACGATTTAGTATTTATACCTAACCCTAAATTCAGAAACGACCGTTGAAGAAGAAAAGAAATAAGGGCGCGTGGGCTACACTTTCTACACTCACGAGTAAATGCGACCCTTGAGAACTGCGCCTATCGATGGCAGCTACGTGGCCTATAAAAAGTAATCGTTGCCTCGTCAGCGAACGTTGTGTTTAATTCTGGAAATCTGTGCCGTTTCAACTTCAAGTTTCTTTCTCACACCAAGTATTGAGACGTCGGAACACAGTGACAGAAAACCGACATGTCTGGCTTGCACAAATTGAAAGTTTCATGATATTCAACAGCATCAATACCCGTCCTCTTCCGGACGCCCATTAATGCTGGGGGCCACCTTGTTGACATGGTTTTCATTAAACCAAATAATTAATAATTGTCGGCACCAGGTGCTCAATGATTAGAAGGTTATGCTACCTTAGAGGTTAATAAACTCACAGATTTCGAGTAACTACATGTCGGATAAGAGTGAGCTAAAGAACCGACGTCATCATCAAGAAACCGACATCTCTTGTCGGTTACAGCTTGGCAAACCGATATCTATGACATGTCAAACCGACATCATGAGGCGGTGCCGACTCAGCAAATCATCATGACGCTTGGCCAGGTGTCACATTACGAGAACAAGTGGCAAACAGCCGCCATTGACTTTTCTCATAGAATTTACACAATCTTGACAATCTTGTATTGTAATATAAATAGCACAAAGAAGCCCTAGAAAAGGACACATGGAATAATATTCTCAATAATCGTTGCATATAGATTATCCTCTTTTTAATATATGAATTATCTGGATCGAGAAGCCCCTATTCTCTCGTGGAGAGCGAAATTATTCTCTCGTGGAGAGCGATTTTTTTCCTCATCGTCACTTCCGATCGATCGATCTGTTCTTGTTTCTTCAATATTCCTTTTCTTCTCATTTTGATATTTAGCAGCTCTATCCTTATTTTTTCTTAGCATTCTCGTGGGATCGGAGTGGTTTGCCCGCCTTTCTAGGGTTCATCGATATTTTGGGGGTTCCTAAATTTGGGGATTTTTAAACCTCCCACTTTCTATGGGATCTTCAGCGTGCATTGGCCAAGATGAAGAGCTTTCCCAGCGTCTTCACAGTTTTTCGTTATCGGATCGAGAAGCCCCTATCATTGACATTGCTCAAGACGACATTAAACCTAGTGCAGAAATCTGTGAGCGCAGTCTCTTTGGGAAAGTCATAGGGGATCGAAAGGCCAGCTGGGTAGGAATTAAACGAGTAATGAGCAACATTTGGCGGTTATCTCTGCCCATGGAGGTTAAGGAATTAGGGCACAACTTTTTCCAGTTCATGTTCCAAAGCAAAGACGATAAGGAAAGAGTAGCAAAAGGCACAAACTGGAATTTCGACAATCAGTACCTCATATTAACTGAATGGTTCTACGGTCTCTCAATCAATCACCCCATATTCCAGGAAGTGAGTTTTTGGGTTCAAGTTTACAACATCCCTCTCAACTGGCTTAGCACAGCAGTGGGTCTGAAACTGGGGTCTGTCTTTAAGAAGCTTAAAAATGTAGTTGTGGTGGGTGCTGGGAGTCATGGAGGGCACGTTCTTCGTCTTCTAGTCTCCATCGACATCTCAGAACCAATTCCAAGATGCGCAACCATCAGGCTGGGGGATCGGCTCAATGCTGTTAGTTTTAAGTATGAAAAACTCGTAAGTATGTGCCATTATTGTGGTGTTATAGGACATCTGGAAAGGAACTGTGATAAAAGACAACAAGACATTATTTCGAAAACTCTAAAAGAAGGACAATATGGAGATTGGTTGCGAGCTCCGGAAGGACAGAACTTTGCAAACTTGAGTTTATCAGATTCTAGAAGCCCTACATCTACCAATCCTACCACTCCAGCTCAACAATCTCCATTGAAATCATCTAGAAGTCAGGCCGAGGGGAGCAATCAAATTTTGTTGATGCAAGGAGAATCTTCTCATCCCCATCACCAGGAAGCTGAAGTCTCCACATCCTTTCAAGGAAATGAGAGATCCACCAAATCGCCTATCACTGCTTTAATCCAAGTTGAAGGTGACAATAGAGAGCTAGCTCTGCAAGAATCATCTCCTCACAATCCTCTCAATGCAGCCGAGGGTAATTCAGTTACTTCACTCCCCATCTTTACTTCTCATGCTCATCAGCCAGGATCATTGGTGGCTGCAAATCTTCAAATAGTTGAGACTTCCAAGAATATGGAGATTGAAGAAGTCTTAGTTGATGCCACCATTTCCTCTGATTTACCATCTATCAAACCTGGACTCACTACTCCCATAGTTAGTGGATCAACTAAAACCTGGAAAAGAGATAGAACCAAGGATGGAAGACTTCAAAGGGAACCAGTACTCCCCATCCTCATCGACAAAGAGATTACAACTAAAAGGCAAAGGTCAGAAGAAGAATCTCAGTCTCAACAACAAGGGGGCCAGGTTACAGGTCAGACTGACAAAAAGAAATTGAAATTGAACTTTGAAAAGGTGGAGGTTGCCAGCCTTGAAAGGCACCCCTATGACCAATGCTAGCTGCAGTGTGGAATTGTAGAGGGCTGGGTGGGCCCTCTACAATTTCCCAAATCAGAGAGTCAATTAAGACTCATCACCCAACTTTTTTCTTTCTTTCTGAAACCAAAAAAACAAATGGCTTTGTGAAATCTGTAGCTAAGAAGTTAGGTTTTGTTGACAGATTTTCTGTTGTAGACCCTGTTGGATTGAGTGGGGGTTTGCTTTTGCTTTGGGATTCTAATGTAAATATTATTAATATTATGCATAAATCTTTTTACATTGCGGTTGAATTTGCTCTAGCTGCTGGCCCTTCTCAATGGGGTATTTTTGTCTATATGAGCACTTGCAAGATAACAAGAATGCAGCAGTGGGTGGAAATGGAGAGAGATAAAGCTTGTTGGGGTTCCAAACGGTTTACCATGGGGGACTGGAACGATATCCGTTTTAAAGAAGAAAAATCTGGTGGAAAGCCGAGAAGTGATAGAAGTTTTCTAGGCTTTAACACCTTCATCAGTAACATGGAGATGGAAGAATTGCCTATGCAAGGCTACAACTACACTTGGTGCAACTTGAGGGAAGCAGAGGGCCTTGTAGAGGAAAAATTAGATCGAGCATTTGCTTCAACAGATTGGCTGATGGACTCTCCAAATGCTACAGTGTCCAACAAAATTAGAGGTGCATCAGATCATTTCTTGCTTCTTCTCAGTCAAGGAACAGGTCAACACAAGATACCTGCAAGATTCCACTTTGAAAGGAAATGGCTCAATATGGAGGGGATCAATGAAATAGTCACTTCATCTTGGTCACAACAAGCAACAGGGACTCCTTTTTTTAAAGTCAAGGAGAAAGTGAAGAATACTAGAGCTGCCCTTCTTATCTGGAGTTCTAAGTTCAGGTCCAAAAATCAACAATCAATTGACTTGCTCACTAAAAAACTTGAGGTGCTTAGAGAAGATAAAGCTGAAGATTACGGGGAGCAATGGAATGCAACGAGGACTGAACTCAATGCAGCCCATAAGCAAGAAGAACTTCATTGGCAACAGAGGTCAAAGGTGAAATGGCTCAAAGAAGGTGATTCCAACACCAAGTTCTTCCACGCTTACACCCTCCAGAAAAGAAAGCAAAATGCCATCTCTAGGCTCTTAACTCCTTCTGGAAGAGTGCTCACATCTCATGAAGACATAGAGAACCACATTTCTACATTTTACTCTGAATTATTTACTTCAGAAGGAAGTTGGGATGAAGAGTCTATTGTCCATCTTATCCCTCAGACAATCTCAGATGACATGAATCAAACCTTATTGAAGCCAGTTTCTGAGGAAGAAGTTAGAGCTGCTCTTTTCTCCCTGCCCCTGGAGAAATCCCCAGGTGAAGACGGTATGAACGCTCTCTTTTTCCAACTTTTCTGGAATATAGTTAAAAAGGATGTCTATGAAGCTATTCTCAGTTTTTTTTTCAATCTGGAGGTATTCTAAGGTACTGGAATCACACTATCCTAACTTTAATTCCAAAAGTCCACAATCGTGAAAGTCTATCACAATTTAGGCCTATCAGTTGCTATGGGTTAAATACCTCTTTGCTTGACTCCTTTAGCGTCTTTGTTTTGTCATCTACAGGGTGCTATCAAAGGTCCTTGCTTAGAGGCTTATGCACTGTTTGCAAGATTGTATTAGTCCCCATCAATCAGCTTTTGTGCAAGGAAGGCAGCTTATGGACAACATCATTATAGCTCAGGAGGCATACCATTTCCTAAACAGACACTCCACAGGGAAAAATTTCTTATGTCCTTGAAGCTTGACCTTATGAAAGCCTTTGACAGACTCGAATGGCCATGCTTACAGAGAATCATGCTTCAAATGGGCTTCAGCTCAGACTTTGTGAAGCTCATCATGGTCTGTGTCACCACTACAACAATTTCCTTCAAAGTTAATGGCAAGGTCTGTGGCTATATCACTCCATCAAGAGGCATAAGGCAGGTGGACCCTCTGTCCCCCTACCTGTTCATCATTGCAGCAGAGCTTCTTTCAGCTCTAATATCTAATGCACAATCCCAAGGCCATCTCCATGGACTCAAACTCTCAAGCAATGAACCTGCAATCACTCACCTCCTCTTTGCAGATGATTCTCTGCTCTTCTGCAAGGCAAGAGTGGATCAAGCCATGCAACTCATCTCTCTCTTGGACAAATACAGACTCTTTACTGGACAGAAGGTTAACTTGCAGAAGTCTGGGATTTTCTTCAGCAGGAATACTCCCACAAGTTTGAGAGATAGCATCTGTGATGTTCTTCAGGGAATTGTACCTCATAGATCAACAAGATAACTTGGGCTACCTTTGGGTATTGGCAGATCGAAAAGGGAAGCTTTTGACTTCATCTTGTCCTCTATTAGAAATAAGCTTCAAGGCTGGAAGAACGAACTTCTTTCTCCAGCAGGTAAGGAAATCTAATCAAATCACTTATTCAAGCACTCCATGTTTTCTCTATGACCTGTTTTAAGCTACCAGTAGCCATTTTCAAAGAAATTTCAATGCTGTGTGCAGCCTTTTGGTGGAAATCTGGAGATAACTCTGATAGTGGAATTCATTGGAGAAAATGGGAGAGACTCACTCTTCCCAAACTCAAAGGAGGCCTGGGTTTTCATGATATAAGCCTCTTTATTGAGGCCTTGATCTGCAAACAGTTATGGAGAATCACCTCCAATCCTGATCTCTTGGTTAGTAAAATCTTAAAGGATAGATACTTTCCCAATGTCTCCATTTTTAAGGCTGAAAGAACTCAAAAAGGGTCCTGGTTATGGCATAGTTGGCTTTCTGTGATGCCTACTTTTGCCCAGTGTATTAGAACTGAAATCAGGGATGGAAACTCCACCAGGATTGAGGATTGTAATTGGGTGCCTCTGTTGAAAAAAGCTCATCCTTCCCTCCTTGAGATTGCTAGAGGTCACTTGATCTGGGTTAAGGACCTTCTGCTTAGCAATGGAACAGAATGGAACAAATGGTTGGTTGAGCAGGTTTTTGCCCCAGAGGAGAGTGCTGCAATTCTCAGCATTAACACTTTGAACCCTGAAAGGACAGACAGACTTTTTTGGAGTCTTGAACCCAAAGCCACTTTTCTGTTGCAAGTACTTATAAATATCTGGCTGATCTTAAGCTTCAGCAGATGGACATTCCAGAGACAAGTTCAAGCACCTTTCCTCCTCATCAGATATTCAAGAGATGTTGGCAGTTAAAGATTCAAAACAAAATCAAACACTTCCTCTGGAAATGTATTTCTGGAACTCTGCCTTCTGCTGTTAATCTAAGGAAGAAAGGTATTGACATTGATGCTACCTGTTCTTTGTGTGGAGAACAACCTGAAACAACAGAACACATTCTGTTTTCCTGCCCCAGAGCTAGTAGAATTTGGGAATCTTCCCCAGTTCAATGGGATGGCCTTCAGCACTGCACTTTCTCCTTCAAATATTGGTGGCAACAGGTTAGTTCAATCAAACAAAATGATGTTGTTAAAGATAGAATACAATTGTCTACCTACTTGCTCTGGTGGCTATGGAAGTCCATGAATCTCTGGATCTTTAAAAGAACAGCCATGCCTGAGCACATAGTCATTTCTGCAGCCCTCAAGGATTGGATTTAAGCTTCTTCAGCTGCAGAGTTCTGTGATGCTTCCCCTTCTAGTTAGATTTTTTCTTCTTTTTTCTTTGTTTAGTTTTGGAGTTTGTTTGGTTATTGGAAGTGATGTATTCTAGCTAGGCCTTGTGGCAGTGGAAAGATGCATTTCTTCTTTAGATTGTTTTGCCTTTGTTTGTTAGTTGTTGAGGTTCTAGATGCTTTGTGTAGCATCTCTCAGTTTGTTGTTTCTGTTGGCTTTGTCTCTTGTATTGACTCTTTTATTGGTTGTTTAATATAGCTCCTCTATCATTCTGGCCAAAAAAATAATATATGAATTATCTTAACTACTGAGTTAATCTATACGGATAAATCGTTGTTAATTCACATATAACAACAACAACCCTAAGACAAACAACACAAGAATAACAGAAAAACAAACAATCTGACCCAAGAATCAAACAACCACAAGGCAATAGTCAGAAGAGCAAACTTTGACAAGAACAAAAAATAGACAACCACCCAAGTCAAAACAACTACCTAAAGCTACAACCACACCGAGAGCAATAGATCACCAACCATACTGATCCAAATAACAATCGAACACATAACAAAATACAGTAGAACAGACATAGACAGCCACAAGAGCCTAGAAAGATTCGAAACATAAATGCCAGAAAAGATGCACAAACTACCAGGCTAAACCCAAGAAAAACTAATAACATGGAGTAATGAACACTAAGATCGAACTGGGAAACACAATAAGAGCCCAAACCCCCATAACCACCCAAAAGGGATTAAGGATACTGTCTAGCCCGCAGACACACTAAATTAGCGAAAAAATCGCGAGGATGCTTGCATAAACAATAATAAGAAAGAGTGAAGCCATACGAAAAACAGGAACAACAATCCAAAAAAATGAAATCAAACCACACAGGAGGAGACACAAAAGGTCCAAATTCAGAATAGGAAGCTATGAATCTCAAGAGAGAACAAGAAACCCTAGAGAGGAACTTTTATATAGTTATTTCCTATCTCAAAAGCATAAAGTCACTTGTTTTTCTATATGCAGCGAATTTTTCTCTCTTTACCACGCGTCCAAATGACACATTATAAGGTGCCATGGCTTAATAAACGTCACGATGATACCATTTTACATTATATAAATTATAAAATCTTCAACCCATGAGTGTACCACAGGTTTTAAGAAAAACTCGAATCAATTATTACAACAATAAATACGTGCAACTAATTTTTCGTTGATCTACTCACAATATTGCATACACTGTCGGTGACGGAGCCACATTGGGCCTAGGGGGGCCATGGGTCCCCCTGATTTTTTTTAAAGTCAATATTTATATGTATATATGCAAAAAATATTTATAATACATTAATAATTAAAATTTATTTTATTTGCTAATTTAATTAAATTAATATTATTATTTATTTATTGAAAAATTTACTAACAGTTATTTTATTTTACATTTCTAATTAATTTTTCGAAAACATTTGTAATGATTTACTCTTATCTTTGTTGTAAATCGGTTTTTTAATTTATAAAATCGAGTATTTAGTTGGATTGTTACATTTTTTAATATTGATTTTTTTTTTGTGTAATCACATATTTTTAACTTTATTTATTTTTTTCTTAAAAATATTTATTTGATAAGATCTAATCATCAAAAAATGTTGCAATGTGCACCGAAATTTTAATTTAGATCAATTTTATAACCAAAAAATTTACTTTTCCATAATTTATAGACGTTGAACTTAAGTTACAAATACATGACGTCTCAATTTTTTTTTTGTTTACTTTTTCTGGCTAAAACTTATTTCTTTTTTGTGTACTTTTCTACAAAACTATCACATCAAATCATCTCTCTCTTACTTAGATTAAATCAATTTTAATTATTTTATTTTAAATATTATTTTAATATAACCACTAACAACTAACCATATCACGCTTTTAAAACTAACCAAACTAAACAAAAAAATCTAAACAAAACAAAAAATTCTGTAAACAAACATGTTCTAAGTTTTTAAAAACTTGATGGTACACATATAGATATTTATATTTATAGTAAATACATTTTTATACGAAATGAGCGTTCCGACTCAAATTACGAGCTTGTTATTTAACATTAAAAATTGGGGCCTCCTGAGTGAAATTCCTAAATCCGTCACTATACTGCACGTCAACAAGTTGAAATGATTTTTTGATTTATCTAATCCTCGTAAGGTCGAAACTTAACTGATAAACTCCTATATGATAATAGTGTGCGTAAGAAAGATTCAAGCTACACACATCATCTATATATATATATATATATATATATATATATACATATATATAAAGAGCCATCCTATTTACTAAAATTAGTAGCAAGAAAAGTCAAAGGACAATTAATGCATTCTATTTTCAGCATTTTTCAAATTTCTTTTAATATCTTGCCTAAAAAATCAAACAACCATTAAATGCACCCGAAATTATGTCATTTTTAATTTTTTAATTAATCACTAACAAAGTTGTTTAATTATTACAAAAAATTAAATAATGAAATAACACGTGTGTATATTTTGTAAAACATTTATACACAATATTTTATTTTGATTTATTTATGTAATTAAATTTTACTACACTATAGAATAAATAATATTAACATAAATTAAATATTTTTCATTATATAAAATCAAAAGAAGAAGAAGACTACTTCTCTAACTTAAAAAAAAACTATAATGACATTATATGACAATAAATTTTATAATAAAATAATTAATCAAGGATTATATGATGAACAAGAATATGTAATACTGTTATTTTCCTTATATCGAAGAATAAATATATATAGTAAATTAAATTTATATTAATATAAATATTTTATCTGGATAATATATTAGTTAATTTTCAGACTAGGGCTAATGGTCTCACGTTTAACGTTATGACTAAAAACAATGTTGAATAAAAGAGGTAAAAAATAGATGATCCAATTTTACTATTTTTCAGACCTAAACGTACAGACTCTATAAAAATGTCATTTAACATCTCGACCCGTGCATTGCACGGGCTATTTACTACTACCTCCTTTTTTAAATAAATGTCGTTTTGACTTTTTTGATTCATCCATTTTGCTATGTATCTAGACATATTAATGTCTAGATACATAGCAAAATGGATGAATCAAAAAAGTCAAAACGACATGTATTTAAAAAAGGAGGGAGTAGTTAATTAGAAAACAGCCAAGAAAATCTAATTTTTCTCATTCTTACATTATTAAACTCCATATTGTTGTGCTCTAAGTTAAAACATCTATATAAATATTCTTAACTAAGAGTCAAAATGCATGGGATGTACAAAATCCAAATCACGTTCGGATTCTCGGTCAACCTTGGAACCTGCAAACCCAATGGTACCAATAATCCAATAAATTCTTGAGTGCAGCTGTGCAAAGATAGTTAAAAAGTACTGAAGAGAAATAATAACAAGTGGCATTCGTTTGTTAATTTGAGCTATTATTATAATGTTTTTGTGTAGTTGATCTGTTGATGGCAGGCTTTAGAGAGTCACGGGGCTCGAGAGTCGATATACATATGCAAGTCATGTTCTCATTCATTCTTGTGTTTGAAAGCATATGCAGTGAAATCAAGAAAAAGGCCTCAGCTTCCCTTTGACCCATTTGGCTCAAACATTTACCAAACATGACCTCCTACAACACTATTTCGACTTTTTTTTTTTTTTTTGGGTGTTTGATTTGAATATAGTTGGAGTGTTCATGTATCTATCAAGTGTAGGGGTGTGCGACTAAAATAAGAAAAATCGATCGAACTAAAAATGTCGTTCGGTTTCGAATTTCGGACATTTGGATTTCGGACACCAAATGTCTGAATAACCGAACCGATCGAATAATATATATATATATATAGATTTTTTAAAATGTACAGTTCGGTCGGTGTTGGTTACTTGGTGTAAAAATTACACGGGAATCCTACGAACTGATATGTATTTTCAGTTCTTACGAATAATCTAAAATAGAAAATTACAATTGAACTGAAAAATAAATTACAACTGAAAAACGAAAAGATTTTAGCCGAGGCGAGTAAAACTCTTTCCGCAAGAAGAATACGCCCCGTGTGGCAGCTAACGGTTCAGGCGTAACTTCCCCAAAGATACAACGGCAAACGTCTCTAAATCTGTAGCACACCAGATTTACGAGCTCCGGCGAACGGGAACAGAATCGAGAATTGAGCACTAAGTAATAAAAAGAATATTCTGAAACAAATAAAAATATCACTTGTTTCTTCTCTTTTGATATTTTTATATCCGATATTTGGACATATATTTTCTTTCATTTCCCTTTTCTTTCTTTCTTCTCTCTTTCTTTCTTTCTTTCGGTATCCTTTCCTTCTGTCCGAGCATGCCTATTTATAGTGAAATAGAGAGAGCAAAATGCCCATCTGCAGTATGGACTCACGCAAACCAAGGCAAGAGATGAGGGATGGGTTGCAATTTGATGATAACCACTGTTCTAAAAATCGGTCTAGGCGGCCGCCTAGGCGGCGCCTAGGCGCTAGGCGGTGCCCGGGCGCTTCCGATTTGCACAAATCGGCAGAAAAAATCGGTCAGACGGCTAGGCGGCGCCTAGGCGGCCCTAGGCGCTCCTAGGCGCCCTTGTCGGGCGCGGCGGCCAGGCGGTTAGGCGGCGCCTAGGCGGGAATAGGCGGACCTAGGCGCTCCTAGGCGGGCTCGGCGGCAATTTTTCAGTTTTTTTTTTTTAATTTTTTTAAATATTAATTACATTATTTTATTCTCATGTTTTCTTTAAAATATATTAATTTTATTATTTTGACTTAGGTGTGTCGATTTATTATAAGTTGAGATAATTTTATTTTGTAGGTAGTCAAACTAAATAAAAAATAAGGTATTTAATATTGATTTCTAGGCCCCGACTAGGCACCGCCTAGGCCCCGCCTAGGCGCTCTAGGCGCTAGGCGCTGGTCGAGCGCCTAGCGGGCGCCTAGCGACTTTTAGAACACTGATGATAACCAATTGGCCACTATCTTCAGACTTTTGTATGCACCATTGTACAAATTAGTTTGATTACTAATTGTAAGTGGGACCCACGACATTAATGTCATCCAATTATTTGTTCAATTTCACTCAATTCTAACAATCCCCCACATGAGTGAAAATTGAATGTATGCATGTCTGTAAACTCTTGTGTTCAATCCTCACAAAACTCTATTGCATCAAAAAAGGTAGCTTTTGGCTTTGAACCTTTCTTAGTAAACATCATTGGATGTACTGGTGGCCTAGTGGACTTAATGCCTTGAACTATTCCTCCATAGTGTACACCGAGACAATGACATTCACACAATAGAGTCTTAACTCCATTCCGTTCTATCGTTGTGTCCGTTTTGGCCATGGACAACACAATGGATTCATAAGTGTTTACAATTGAAGCGGCCCACACTTCACACTTATATAGGTGACCTCCCTATCAAGAGTATCCTGTCTTACTCCACCTTTACAAGGTTAGGGATTCATTAAAAGTCCACATGACTTAACCTCACCACAATCAACAGGTCATCTTGCACTTGGAGTGCTCTAGACATTCATATGTTCCAAGTGCTCAACTGAATTTTCATAGCTTAGTTTTCCCTTTGAACCAAGTTCGCGGGATCTCCACTCAGCATGGTAGGGTTACCACTATGATCATTCTTTACATTGTGGATTTTTAAGCCCATTCCCTCTAGCAAAACTGTCAATTGATCTCTATTCAATCCTTTCGTCAAAGGATCAACCAAATTTTCCTTAGACTTCACATAGTCAATGGAAATAATACCATTTGTGATCAATTGACGTACGCTATTATGTCTACGACGAATATGTCTAGACTTACCGTTATACAAGTTGCTTTGCGCCCTACCTATAGCTGCTTGGTTATCAAAGTGAATCATTACAGGCGACAAAGTCTTATCCCAACATGGAATATCGGATAAAAAATTTCTAAGCCACTCGGCTTCTTCACCAGCTTTATCTAAAGCGATGAACTCTGATTCCATCGTTGACCGAGCTATACACGTTTGTTTTGTGGATTTCCACGAAACTGCACCTCCTCCAATACAGAAAACATATCCGCTAGTGGAGCGAGAATCTATCAAATCTGATATCCAGCTTGCATCACAGTACCCTTCAAGTACGGCTGGATATCTCGAGTATTTTAGCCCGTATTCAAGGGTGTACCTCAAGTACTTAAGTACCCTTCTCAAAGAATTCCAGTGCTCATGACTGGGATTGCTCGTAAATCTGCTCAACTTATTCACCGGATAGGCCAAGTCTGGTCGTGTACAATTCGTCAAGTACATCAGACTCTCTATTATCCGTGAATATTCCAACTGAGCCACTGGTTGACCTTTGTTGACTTCAAGATTTAAACTGAGATCAAGGGGTGTCTTACACCTAGACTGTGCACCGTCATAGGTATCAAATTTCTTGAGCACTTTCTCTACATAATGAGATTGTGACAAGACAATTCCATCTTGGGTTCTGATAATTCTTATTCCAAGAATAACATCAGCCAAACCCATATCTTTCATGTCGAAATTTCTTTTCAACATTCTTTTTGTATCCATGATCACTTCATGGCTACTCCCCATGATCAACATATCGTCTACATATAGACATACAATCACAAATGTATTTGATGTACCCTTGACATAAACACATTTATCACATTCGTTGATTTTGAAATCATTTGTCAACATCACGTCATCAAATGTCCAATGCCATTGTTTCGGAGCTCGTTTCAGTCCGTACAAGGATTTGATCAATCTACACACCTTTCTCTCTTGTCCAGGTGCAACAAACCCTTCAGGTTGTTCCATGTATATTTCTTCTTCCAATTCACCATTCAAAAATGTCGTCTTGACATCCATTTGGTGAATCTCAAGATTGTGCAAAGCAGCAATCGAGAGAAGCACTCTTATTGACGCTAAACGCGTAACAGGTGAATAGGTATCAAAGAAATCATACCCTTCTTTTTGTTTAAAGCCGTTGACAACCAACCGTGCTTTAAACTTATCAATCGATCCATCAGCTTTATATTTCTTCTTTAGGATCCACTTACATCCTAAAGGTTTACAACCATCAGGGAGATCAACCAACTCCCAAGTATGGTTCTGCATAATGGACTCAATTTCGCTATTTACAGTTTCTTCCCAGAGTGGTCCGATTAAGCTAGACAGAGCTTCCTTAATGGAACTCGGTTCATCGTCCAACATGTACGTAATAAAATCAGGTTCAAACGTTTTTACTGTTTTTACCCTTTTACTATGTCTCGGTTCTTCATCAGTACCTTTTAGTACAGAACCACTAGCAGTTTTATAAGTTCTTTTATTAGAACTAGATTCTGCCCTTTCCTTCATAGGAAAAACATTCTCAAAGAATATAGCATTCCTTGACTCAATCGTGGTACCAACCGATACCTCTGAATTTTTTGATTTATGAACCAAAAATCTATACGCTGTACTATTGTACGCATATCCAATAAATATACAATCGACCGTCTTTGGCCCGATTCTCATTTGTTTTGGTTCAGGTACTGAAACCTTAGCCAAACACCCCCACACTTTCAGGTATTTATAAGACGGCTTACGATTTTTCCACATTTCGTAAGGAGTCTCGTCTTTCTCTTTAGGTGGTATTTTGTTCAGGATGTGATTTGCTGTTAAAACAGCTTCCCCCCACATGTTTTGTGGTAATCCTGAATTTATCAACATGGCATTCATCATTTCTTTTAACATACGGTTCTTGCGTTCAGCAACACCGTTCGACTGTGGAGAATAATGGGCTGTCATTTGATGAATTATGCCATATTCAGAAAATATTTGTTCAAAAGGAGCTACATACTCTCCACCCCTATCACTACGGATTATTTTAATCCTTTTGCCGAGTTGATTTTCAACTTCGGTCTTATAGATCTCAAACGCTTCCACAGCCTCATCTTTGCTTCTTAACAAATATAAGTAGCAAAACCTTGTGCAATCGTCGATAAAAGTAATAAAATAGTTTTTACCCATTCTCGTTTGCACACTTTTCATATCACGTACATCAGTATGGATCAAACCCAACGGTTCAGTACTCCTTTCCACCGAGTGAAAAGGCAATTTAGCCATTTTTGCTTCAATACAAATTTCACATTTTGTATTTGTTTCAACTTTAGAATTAGGAATTAATTCTAATTTCATCAACCGTTTAATTGCATTTAGATTTACATGTACCAATCTAATATGTCATATATCAGAACACTCAACAGTATAAACAAAAATAGGCTTTTTATTATCAACGGTTACACGCCTCACGGCCATTACATTCATTTTGAACAATCCCTTGTCGAGATAACCACGACCAAGAAATGTTCCATACTTGCTAAGAATAAACTTCTTAGCTTCAAACACCAGCCTAAATCCATGCTCAACAAGAAGTGATCCGGAGACCAAATTCTTGCGTGGGACATGCAGAACATCCTTCAGCTTCAACTCCCTTCCAGAAGTAAGCTTCAGCACCACCGTGCCCACTCCAGCCACATCAAATATGGAGGAGTTTCCTATGTGTAGTTTTCGACCCGTAGTAGGAGTGTATTCAGAGAACACCTCCTTGTCGGAACACACATGACGAGTGGCACCAGTATCGATGTACCACTCCCTCGGGTTATCCACCAAATTGGCTTCAAACACCACCGCCGACATATCAAAGTCGGTCAGTTCACCAGGCACAGGGCCGTGTTTAGCAACAAGGGCACTCGGTTGCCTTTTATTTGGCCCAGCTTTCTTTGGCCTCTTGCAGTCTTTCGCCATATGGTTTGGCTTTCCACAGTTGTAACAAGATCCAGTGAATTTCCAAACCTTGGCGGGCTGCTTCCCTTTGTTAAGGGGCTTCCTTTTGCTTGAATTTCCTTGCTCCAACAAGTTCATACGAGCCTCCATTATCGGGCTTTTGCCCGACGAATTACGGTTGTCCTCCTCAATACGAAGACGAACAACCAGGTCTTCAAGACTCATCTCCTTTCTCTTGTATTTGAGATAGTTCTTGAAGTCCTTCCAGCCTGGCGGCAGCTTCTCGATCACAGCCGCTACTTGGAATGACTCACTCAAAGTCATCCCTTCAGAATGGATATCGTGCAAGATCAGCTGGAACTTTTGCACTTGTGACACGACGGTCTTCGTGTCAACCATCTTGAAGTCAAGAAATTTGCCGACGACGAATTTCTTCGCCCCGGCATCCTCCGTCTTGTACTTCTTCTCCAGGGCATCCCAAAGCTCCTTGGCAGAACCAACAGAGCTTTACACGTTGTACAACTCGTTACTAAGCCCGTTCAGGACATAGTTACGGCAAAGGTAGTCACCTTGCCCCCAAGCATCGTACGCAGCGCGTAGTTCTGCATTGGTCTCATTCTCAGAAATGACCGGAGGGTCGTCCTTCAGGTATTTCACCAAACCCAAAGTGGTCTGGTAAAAATGCATCTTTTGTTGCCACCTCTTAAAGTCAAGCCCGTTGAATTTTTCGGGCTTTTCAGCTGTAGGAACATGGACAACAGGTACATGATTGATCGGATGCTGAGAGCTAGAACCTGCTCCGGTGGATGCCATCAGTTCAGTAGGATGACGGTTATTCTTCTTGCGATTGTTGGTTACTTGGTGTAAAAGTTACACGGGAATCCTACGAACTGATATGTATTTTCAGTTCTTACGAATAATCTAAAATAGAAAATTACAATTGAACTGAAAAATAAATTACAACTGAAAAACGGAAAGATTTTAGCCGAGGCGAGTAAAACTCTTTCCGCAAGAAGAATACGCCCCGTGTGGCAGCTAACGGTTCAGGCGTAACTTCCCCAAAGATACAACGGCAAACGTCTCTAAATCTGTAGCACACCAGATTTACGAGCTCCGGCGAACGGGAACGGAATCGAGAATTGAGCACTTAGTAATAAAAAGAATATTTTGAAACAAATAAAAATATCACTTGTTTCTTCTCTTTTGATATTTTTATATCCGATATTTGGACATATATTTTCTTTCCTTTCCCTTTTCTTTCTTTCTTCTCTCTTTCTTTCTTTCTTTCGGTATCCTTTCCTTCTGTCCGAGCATGCCTATTTATAGTGAAATAGAGAGAGCAAAATACCCATCTGCAGTATGGCCTCACGCAAACCAAGGCAAGAGATGAGGGATGGGTTGCAATTTGATGATAACCAATTGGCCACTATCTTCAGACTTTTGTATGCACTATTGTACAAATTAGTTTGATTACTAATTGTAAGTGGGACCCACGACATTAATGTCATCCAATTATTTGTTCAATTTCACTCAATTCTAACAGTCTGTTTGACCAAATCGACCGAAACCGACCAAGAAGTTTGGTTAGTTCATATTCTATTTAAGTTGATAATTCAGTAGGTTTCAGTTATTGGCAAAGTATATATGATTAGGTTATTTCGGTCTTCTTGACCGACCGAACCGACCGATGCACACCCCAAGGATACGTGTCAAATGGCATAGGCACACACTATGTTTTAAATAATATATCGGTAGGGCGGCAAATATTACCGATAATACCAAATGTCGGTGGTCTGGCCGGTACGATAATCCCCTAAATACCATTTTTCCTTAAGATATCTTTTATACTACAAAATATCGGTTTTCTCACTAAATACAGGTTAAAATACTGTACATGCATGATTTAAAAAATGATGAAAAAAATTATATTATTATTGTTATTGTATAATAAATTGAAAGGTGCACACTTAATTTTAATGTGTTAACATTATTACTAGATTTTAACCACATTTTAGTATTTATTAAATGTGGTTTTATATATTATTTAGATTATAATAATAAAATAAACTAATTTTTACTAAAATCGGTAAAATAGGCCGTAATACCATTTGAACCGCATACGATGGCTTGTCCAGTAAGATCGCGTTAGTCGTTACGATATATAAAACATTTCTTTACACTACGATTGAGAACATTGAATTTAAGTGTGGTTTAAGTAATTAAGTTTTTGTTGACATAGCTCAACAACAAAATAAGTATAATAAGAAAAATATATGCCCCGCTTCGGGGTGGGCAAGTGGTCGCTTGTTTCGAACATTTCTTGGGGTGGGCAAGTGGTCGAAAACGTCCACGCCTCCGGGGTGGACGACTGTTTGTTTCGAACATTTTTTGGGGTGGGCAAGTGGTTGAAGAAAAAATTTACTTGTTTTTGGTAAGCCACGCTTCAAGGTGGGCAAGTGGTCGCTTGTTTCGAACATTCCTCGCGGTGGACAAGTGGTCGAAACAGTCCACACCTCCAGGCTGGACGACTGCTTGTTTCGAACATTTCTTGGGGTGGGCAAGTGGTCGAAGAAAAAGTCCACCATGACTAAGGCCTTCGGGCCGGGTGGTCGATCCTAGTGTTGGGTCGTTGAAGACACAGAGCTTATCTTTAGACCTTAGTGGCAGTTCGAGGGAGTTTACTACGCAGACCTCAGTGGTAGGTCGATGATCTTTATTTGATTTTGGTTATGTCGAATTTATTTTTCGACCTCAGTGGCAGGTCGAGGGAGTTCACTTGGAGCAGTTCACAGAGTCAGATTATTCAGGTCGATGTTTTTATTTGTTTTTGTTTTGTCGAATTCGATTTTTGGACATGAAGGTGGCGTCAGGACATGCGGTTTTCGAGAGGATAGACGGCATGGTTGAATTTTAAATTGAACAGGAGGGGCGACAGGACGAGGTGATCAGAAAGTTTTATCTTCGAGCGAAGAGAGCTCGAACATGGTAAACAAAAACAACAGATGTAAGTTCAAATTTTCAAATTCAAGACTTTGAGGTGTGGTTATTCGGCTTTCGGTGTTCGACTTCAGTGGAAGGTCATTCGGTTCTCGACTTCATTGACAGGTCTTTCAGTTTTTGACCTCGTCGTCAGGTCTTCTGGTTTTCGACCTCAATGGTCATTCAATTTTCAATTTTCGATCTCAACGGCAACTTATTCGTTTTTCAGTTTTTGACCTCAGTGGTCACTCAGTTTTCGGTTTTCGACCTCTTCGGCTGTCACTCGATTTTTGACCTCCGTGGTCCTTCGATTTTTTATATCAATCGCAGGTCTTTTGGTCTTTGACCTCAGTGACCATTCGGTATTTGGTGTTCAACCTCAGTGGTCATTCAATTTTTGGTTTTCGACCTCATCAGTGGTCACTCGGTTTTTTACCTCTGTGGTCATTCGGTTTTCGACATTCGTGATCATTCAGTTTTTGGCGTTCGATTCCAGTAGCGGGTCACTCGGTCTTCGACCTCAGGGGTCATTCGATGTTCGACCTTAACGGCGGATCATTCGGTCTTCGACCTTAGTGGTCATTCGGCTTTCGGTGTTCGACCGAGAAGATAGACGACATGGTTGAATTTTAAATGTTGAACTGGGGGGCGACAAGACGAGGTGATCGGAAAGGTTTATCTTCGAGCGAAGAGAGCTCGAACATGGTAAACGAAAACAGCAGATGTAAGTTCAAATTTTCAAATTCAAGACTTGGGGGTGTGGTTATTCGGCTTTCGGTGTTCGACTTCAGTAGAAGGTCATTCGGTTCTCGACTTCATTGACAGGTCTTTCAGTTTTCGAACTCGTCGTCACGTCTTCCGATTTTCGACCTCAATGGTCATTCAGTTTTTGATTTTCGATCTCAACGGTGAATCATTCGTTTTTCAGTTTTTGACCTCAGTGGTCACTCAGTTTTCGGTTTTCGACCTCATCGGCGGTCACTCGATTTTTTACCTCCGTGGTCCTTCGATTTTTTATATCAATCGCATGTCTTTTGATCTTTGACCTCAGTGACCATTCGGTTTTTGGTTTTCAACCTCAGTGGTCATTTAGTTTTTGGTTTTCGACCTCATCAACGGTACTCGGATTTTTACCTCCGTGTCATTCGGTTTTCGACATTCGTGATCATTCAATTTTTGGCTTTCGATCCCAGTAGCGGGTCACTCGGTCTTCGACCTCAGGGGTCATTCGATGTTCGACCTTAACGACGGATCATTCAGTCTTCGACCTCAGTGGTCATTCGGCTTTCGGTGTTCGACCTTAGTGGCAGGTCATTTGGTTCTCGACTTTTGACAGTTCTTTCAGTTTTCGACCCCGACGTCAGATCATACGGTTTTCGACCTCATCGGTGGTCACTCGGTTTTCGACCTCTGTGGTCCTTCGGTTTTCGATCTCAATAGCATGTCCTTCAGTTATTTATCTCAGTGGAAGGTCACTCGATTTTTGACTCAGTGCGGTCTCTCGATGCTCATTTAGAGGTTAGTTCAGTGGTTTTTCAGTGTTCATTCGACTTTCGGTGTTCGACCCCAGTGGCGGGTCACTCTGTTTTTTACGTCAATGGTCATTTGGTGCTCGATCTTAGTGGTAAAGATTAGATTAGTCAGTTTCGACCTTAGTGGTCATTCGATATTCATTTGGGTCTCGATGCTCATTTAGAGGTTTGGTGACTTCTTGGTGGTCGAGGATTTATTAAAATTATAACCTCAGTGGGAGGTTGAAGGAAATAGCCCGAAGAGGCATTTCACTCTTGGATCGAGTTATGCTTACTCGACCAGAGTGGGGGGAGGGGACTAAATGATATGAGATATTATACTAGACCATTTTAATGGATAATAGCAATATATTAGAGAATAACCCTACACATGGGCTAAGTCACGTGGCATGATGGTATTAGTCAAGCCCAACTTGTGCCCTAAGGTTCACTCCCCTATATAAAGGGGTTAAGGTATTTCATTATTTCATTCTTACTACACTCTCATTTTGCACTCTTGATTTGGAGCAAGTAATGACTTAGGCATCAGAGGCACGACGCCGGGACTCCTCCCCGCATTGGGTTCTTGCAGGTACGAAGGTCGTTCGAGTTGAAGAAGCCCGGATGAAATCCATTTCACTACCATCCACCAAATCAATGGTTTTGGCCCTTTGTGAATCATCATTCCCTATTTCCCCAATATACTCAAGAACATCAATAATAGATGAATATAAATGCACTAAGTTTATGACAGTACCATAATGCGAACTCCAACGAGTGTCTCTCGGTCGCTTCAAAGTCATCTCCTGCTTTAATCCTTTTCCAGTCTCAATCTCATTTCTTGCAATCCCCTCAATTACTTTCTCCTTTTGCTTTTTCTCTAAGCATATGTACGTTTACAAGAACCTGCAACAATATTAGTTAAACGAGTAATAGTATTGAAAATAGAACTGACACTTGTATGCTTTTTAGCAACATAAACGAATGTGAGTTGGAGTTGTTTAGCAAAACAATGGACGTAGTCAGCGCTAGAATTTTTCTTTAATATCAAACTTTTTAGTCCATTGAACTCACCTTTCATATTGCTCGCTTCATCATAGCATTGTCCTCTTAAACTAGAGATGCTCAAGCCATAAGTAGAGAACAATGAGCAAATACCTTGCTCGAGTGAAGTTGCAGTCGTATAACTAACATGCACCAAACCAAGAAAGCGTTCAATAACACATCCACTCTTATCTAAATAACGTATGACAACACCAATTTGCTCTTTCACTAAGATATCCCCTCATCAACTAAAATGGAGAAAAAAATCATGTCCAATATCTTCAATAATAACATTTGTTGTCTCAATTGATGCTGCTCTAATTATATCTTTTTGAATCATAGGAGAAGTAAGTTTATGATTTTTAGGAGCATTACCCAACACAACATTGTGTATTTACTCATTACATGAAGTAAGAACTTTTAGAAGTTCAACAAAGTTTCGTTGATTTAATGATTCATACGACTCATCATTCCCTTGAAAAGGTAGACTTCGCATAATGAGATAACACAAGCAAACAATCGATGCATTCAATCTATAACGATAATCAATTTTAGATTGATTTGTTGCTTTTGAAATAGACGCATCAATATGTTGAGCTTGATTCATCAAATTTTGACAAGCAACTCTACATTTATGATGATCATTGTTATGACTCCCAATATGATCTCTTAAATCTTTCCTTCTTTCACCAATTATTAAATCCTCCAAATGCAAAAGTGTCGTGGCCTCTTTCACGACTCCCCATTACAAAGAGATAACAATATAAACAATATGCAACACCTTTCATAATGCAGCACCATTGATATCCTCCATTATTGAAAGTAGAGAATGGTATAATAAATACTTACTCAACATGATGGTTTTTCAAAGTCAGACAGATTGAACTGAAGCCAAATAAACGGGCGGACGGTTCACGGTGGTACGGCCCGTACGGGTGATATAGCCACAGCTAGTACTGCCGGCTCGAGCGGTAGTATCTGATATAGCATGTCATACCCGACCGGTTTTTATGGATATATATTGAAGAATACGCCCATACATGGGCTAAGACACTTGATATGATAATATGGGCAAAGTCCAACTTAGGCCAAGCCCAATTTGGAATATAAGGTACACTCCCCCTATAAAAAGGGGGCTAAGGTACTTATTTCCCACATTCTCTACTCATTCCCTTACTACACTACCTCTCTCTACACACTCTCTCCCTAGTGTTTCTCATATGAATCCAGTACTGACTTAAGCATCGGAGGCCCAAAGCCGGGCACCCCTCCCGGGGTCCCGGACTTTGGGTTCTTGCAGGTACGGTGGCCGTGCGAGTCGAGGGAGCCCGGGTGACATCTTTGTCCCATCAACGGGGATCGGATATTTTTCTTTCAGTTTATCAATCTCAGGGTTTTATTTTTTGGAAAATGCTACAAGTACATAATAAATGTACATAGAGGTGTACATAAAACTCACATAGTGTGGGGTCCACTTGATATTTTATTTGAAAAATGCTACAAGTACATAATAAATGTACATAGAGGTGTAAACATTAACATGGAGTGGAGTCCACTTATTTTTTACTTTTGGTAGGACCCACTTAATGTGAGTGTTATGTCCACCTCTATGTACATTGTTAAGTACCTGTAGCATTTCTCTTTTTATTTTTGGTAGGCCCCACTAATGTGAGTGTTATGTACACCTATATTTACAATATTATGTACCTATAGCATTTCTCATATTTTTTTATGTTCGGTATAATCTTCATATTCAGCCTTCCAAGTTTCATCCGATACCCATATGTTTTTTTTTTTATATTATTATGAATTTACTAAAATATCCCTAGTTTTTTTTTTAAATTTTAGGGGGGCCCAGTGTTCCCTGGGCCTGCTACAGATCCGTCTTTGGACACGGCGATCCATTCGATCGATTTGGAACCCAAGATCATCAATGCAACAATCCAAATCTTCAATATGGGCATCCCATCGATCGTTGCTGTTTCTTTTAGGCGGCATCTCGAATTGTCCCAACTGTTATTACCAACTGATGTAGAGCGTGGTAGACGAAATGAAGAAAATGAGACAAATTCGTCCTCTTCCAGCAGATAAAATACAGTATATATAAGACTTCTAACTCTCATATTCCTACTTATCTTGCCTAACAAGATAAGTTAGATAAGTGAAGGATCTAGAAATTTCACTCAGGGTGGTCCAATTTTAAATGTTAAATAATGAGCTTGTAGTTTAAGTCGAAACAAACATTTCATATAAAAATGTATTTACTATAAATATAAATATTGTTACGTGTACCATCAAGTTTTTAAATACTTAAAATTCGTATCACCTTCAAACTTAAATAAAAAAAAAATAAGATATTTCATGTATTTATAATTTAAGTTCAACATCTTTAATTTATGAAAAAATAAATTTTTTGGTTGAAAATTTGAATAAATTGAACTTTTACACAACATTCCATAACATTTTTGTTGATAAAAACTTATCAAATTAACATTTTAAAAAATAAAATTAAATATATGTGATTACACAAAAAGAGAGTAAAAAATCAACATTAAAAAATGTAATCCAACTAATAAATACTCAATTTTGTAAATCACAAAATTGATTTACAATTAAGAGACTAAAAAGAGTAAATCATTATAAATATTTTCAAACGCTTATCTATAAGGATTGTTAGTATATTTTTTAATAAATAAATAATATTATTAATTTAAATAAAAATAGCATAGGAAATAAGTTTTAATTAGTAATTTATTGTAAATATTTTTACATTTCTACACATATTTTTTAGATATGTTCTTTTTACATGTTCTTTATATAGCATAAATATATATTGATTTTAATAAGTTTTAATTATTAATATTGGTAAATATTTTTGAATTTCTATACATACTAGTATGGAACCCGTGCGATGCACGTGCTGTATTTATTTTGGAAAATATTAAAATATTGAAATATATTAAGAAATAAAAGAGTGATAATTCGTAAGGAAATTGTCAAACCATAAAATGTTCCTCATGAAAAAAGTATATTATTTAAAATTTTCTTGTACACAACATTATTTGTTTAATAACTGAGCAACTCCTCGCCCACAAACTAATATTTTCAACCCTTTTCTATTACTTACACACGAAACAAACAACATAATTGTTCGTGACTAAAAATCAATTTATGTAAGAACATGCCAACATACAATAGACTCTTCTTTATCTATTACTTACATGTATAACAACAACACATAATTGATCGTGATCAGAAATCAATTTTTTAAGAACATGTCAATGCACAACTCTTATCTATTACTTACACGCAAAATAACAACATATAATTGGTTGTGGTTAAGAACCGTATCTATATTAATATAAAGAGGTTGTTGGAAAAATATTTTTATAATAAGTTTGGCTAAAAAAAAATAATGGTTTGACTTACTATTAGTAGAAATCTCGAAAAAAAAACACATATAAATCTTTGGGAATCAAATTTAATTGAGATATTTAAAAAAATAGGAGAATCTTATGGTAACAATTTGAAGATTCTTATACCAAAATTTAATTTATTTCTTAAATATTAATTCTGTAAGAATCTATTATTAATGGTAACAAATTTGGAGATTCTTATGTAGAAAAAAAAAATGAAATTTTGAATTGAGATATCTCAACAACTACGGATTTTTTTTTTTTCCATTCAAAATAATGTTGTAAATCAAACAAAAAATTGTTCCGAGAATAATGGATGCTAACTAAATATTGATAAACCCCAATCCTCCATAAATTATTTATATTTATGAATTTTGTGTGCAAATATATTGATTTGCTTTTCGTAAATCTATTGCTATATAATCAAGAGAGGGATTTACTCCTAGTATTGAAATTCCCACTTAAAAATTTTCAAAGTTACTATTCTTAGTATTTTATTCTTTTTTTTTAAATGGCGGCTAAATGGAAAATTCGAATTGAATTTCAAAAAATTTATTTATTTGAGAAAGATATTGTGTAAACATTACAACAACAACAACAACATACCCAGTATATTCCCAACTGGTTAGGGTCTGTTGTGTAAACATTAATTCCTAAAAATATGGTAATAATATTGACTGTAGAGATTTGTTACCATATATGTAGGAAAATCAATGGAATATCTTCTTTAATTTCATTCACAATATTATTGGTAGAGATAATATAGGAAATATTTTACCATATATAATAATAATAATAATAATAATAATAATAATAATATAATATCTATATGAATATCGATAATTTGCATATGAGTTTTGAAATATTATACTAAACTTACTGTATTTGATTTTGTTAAAATATCATTATCTAAATTTATTTTGGCATTATGTGACACCCTGTAACAAAATTTTGAAACCAAGTAAATACTTTTACGTCATAAACGAATTATTACATAATAAATTTGCATAAGTGTAATGTTATTATTTATTTAATATGCTTAATATTTATTTATGGGATATGCATATCAAATTGTATATGATAATTTATTTATGCTATTGGTAGCATATATAATTAATTACGATTGAAAATTATAGATAATTTTTGTTTTAGATTTTTAATTGCAATTCATAATTGAATGATTTTTTTTTTCAAATCCTGCCTATATAATCGATGAAACAAATTTTTCCAAAAAAAAAAAAAAAAAAAAATCACACATATGTCCATATTTATTTGACTTCAACGCCTTATTACTGTTTGGAAAGAATCCAAATTACAGTTTAGAAAGAACCTAAATTTATAGGAACTGTATAAAAAATTCTTTAGATAAAATTTTGCAAATCCCGACTTAAATATATTTTTTCAAAAATTACACGAAAACATCACATTTTTTTAATTTAGATTTTTTATTATCTTTTGTACATTAACAATTCTAAATTGTAAATTTATTATAAAAATATATCAAACACAACTTTGAGGATATCTTTTTTCATAAATTTCAATACTCTAATCAGAAAATTTTCATCATAAGATTCACCGATAATACTATCTAATAACTCATGTTTTTTAGGATTATTACAAATAAAAAAAAAAATCATACTAAACAATCTTGTGAAATTTTGTTAACTTTTCCATACCTTCTTACATTTTGGAAAGCATCAAATTTATATGGACTATTTAAATTATTTTTCCAGATAAAGTTTTGGAAAATTTTGACTAAACAATAGTGTGAAATTTAGTTAACTTTTCAGAAAATACACGCAATTGGTTGTCAAAATATATCTAACTATAATCATTATTTCTATTATTTTTGTTACATTAAAAATCGTAAATGAGTAACTAATTTTAAATAAATCAAACGCAATATTTTGAGTTAATATCTTATACCAAAAAATTCACCGATAGTATTGTCTAATTACTAATTTCATTTTTCCCTTGGCATATTTAATAATATCATAAAATCAGACACACACACACACATGTTTATGTGTGTGTATAATTTTTTAATTATTATGAGATAGGACAAATTCTAAAAATGAATAGAAGGCATAAATGCACAATATTAATGTATATTAAATATTTATCATTATATAAATATATATACTTACATATATCAAGAATAATATTTTTATAAGTATTATAAATAATGATAATAATAATAAAAACATTGCACGACAATAACTTTTTTCAAAAAAATAATAGGTGGATATTATGATGAACAAAAAATAATAATTATAATTATTTCTATATCAAACAATAAATATAAATGTTAAAATATTATTTATTAATAAAAACAGTTAGCAAGCTAATATATTGTATAAAGTTCTAAACAAATGTTTTAAGAAATAAGTCTACCGTGCATCACATGGGATATGCACTAGTTCTTTAATAATAGGCAACACACATAAAGATTGACCATGATCCTAAATGGAACCCTAAGTTTAGAAGTAACTGGTGCTTTAGAACTTAAATAGAATCCTAAAATGGATCTTTTTATAATATGATAATTTACTTAGGCAGTCAGACAAATGAGCTGTTAATTTAACATCGACTATACTTGATTAGTTAAATACTATTCACTAATATTTCTATATTTTTTTATACAAAAAGACTGATCTTGACTATTAAATAGAATCCCGAAATCAGAAGGAACTGGTGGTGCTGGAATTTAAATGGAAGTCTAAGAAAGATCTATTTATATGTTTTGCTATGTAACCAACCGTTGGCTCCATAGTGGAGTTAACCTTCTTTGATTACTTAAATAACACTAATAATTTTATTAATATAATATGGTTTACTTTCTGTATATAGAAGGTTGGCTCTGACTTCATAGCAAAACCGTCTATTTATAATATGATAATTTATACGGCAGTTGGACAAATGTGTTGTTAGTTTATTATTTTAATATCGATTATACTTGATTGCCTAAATAATATTCACTAATATTTTTATAGTTTTTTATTTTGTTTAAATGAACATTAAACATGTATGTTTAAAATATTAAAAGCACTAAATTGTTATACAACATGTGTAAGATTATCTTAAATATTCTATATATTCCTAAAAAATGTGAGGTCACCTTTCTAAATTATTTTATAAGTAAAACATGTCTAAAAAAAAGTTAAACACCCACACATATATACACAACATGTTTAAAATATACAAAATACTACATGATAATAATATGTATTAAAGTCTAAAAAATATTAGTAATTATATCTGCAAAAATATGTATGAATGATACAAAACATTAAACATTACATCACGATAATTTTATGAGAGAGATTATATATAGTAGATATAAAATATAAAAACATTAGTGATTAGACATTACTTCACGCTAATTTAATCAAGCCAAACAATTTTTAATTGGATGTGAGAGAACTTTTTGTATATTTTCAAGCTGAACAATTTTTAATTAGATAACTTTTCTATTATATGTGTGACAACTTTTTATGTAGTAAATTTTATATATATATATATAGATTTGCATAATAGGTTTATATTTTGTGTATATGAAAACAAAAAATCGATTTACTATACAAAATTTTGAAAATTTTCTTTTTAAAAACAATTGACAAAAAGAATACCAATAAAGGGAATTGGTGTATATCTCAAAAAAAAAAAATTTGTATATATCTCATATAAAATCGTTCATTTTCAAAATGCTACAATGAAAAACATATTTAAATATTAATATAAATTTATATTTTGTGTATATGAATGTCAATCCAAATTGTTGGTTCTAATAAATATGATAAAATAAAAAAGAATCCTCACAAATGAGAATTCCAAAATTAATGCCATGTAAATTTAAATATTAATATATAATTATTTTTTGTGTATCTAACATATATGCTAATCCAAATCAATGATTCTAATAAATTTGTTAAAATAAAAAAAGAATCCTCAATAAATGAGAGTTTTAAAATCGGCTACATATAATTATTTACATAATCTTTGCCTACAAAACCACTATTAACGTAATTAAAGATAACCAAGAATTGACTAAAACAAACACAAACCATAAGCCGATTTATATAAAAATTATGCAATTAGTGATTTATTTTTTATTTAGATCATATTATATTATTTCCATTTATAGTAGGTAATTAATGTTTTTGGCGGAAAATTCTCATAAATTGTTCGGGTCTGAAAAAATCATGTGTTATGAAAAACCTAATTGTAAACAACATTATTAGTTTAATTATTGGGCAATTTGTTATTCCCATAAATTAATATTTAATTTCAACCTTTTCTATTTGTAACACGCGAAATTGCAACATATAAGCGATCATGACTTAAAACATGTTTCTTCAAAAATATACAAACGTGAGATAAAGACTGACATTCACTCTTGTTTATCATCGTGACAATATAAACGAATATTTATCTCAAAAACTTAATCTTTGAAATGTGGCGATCGTGTGTTATTGTTTAATTTCGTGATTGATGGACTATTTTATTAATTAGTTGGTTTGATTCAATATATAACAAATTTTGTTGCCAATCGTTATTAGAGTTTTTAAATTAATTTGTGTAAATGCATAAATAAAAAGAGACCTAAACTATGTAAAAATTTTCATCTCTTGAAAGCAAATAAATGTTAAACATTATCTTTTAAAATAAATAATGACAATGATTATAACATTGTATTGTCAAAACCGATAAGGTATATAAAATTCGTTTTCCTTTTCAAACCGATAATGTCGAACAAAATTCAACTGGTGAATAAATGATATATACAAACCATGATTTTAAAAATACGCTCAAAATTTGCTTAAAATGAATTCAACGCAAATCATTTATTATTATATTATTAAATTGGTGAGTAGATGATATAAACGAACCATGATTTTATAAATCTGTTCAAAATTTTCTTTGGATTCATTTTCTTTGCATGAATCCAACACATAAATAATTTAGCCTATTATTATATTATTAAATTTTTTGAACCATGTATATCATTAAATTAGGTATAAATCTTAGCATGCGATTTTTAAGGGAGTAAATTGTTTGTTTCCATGAGATTATTAAGGGAGTTCTTTTGTGTGTTGTAAAAAAAAAGAGATTTATTTGAGTTTTGATTCCATATTTTTGATTGTATTCCTAAAAAATAAAAAAAAAATTGAGTAAAACAGATATGTTAATAAATAGAGATTTTGTTAATTTACTATTTTTAGGCAATAATTAATGAAATTGGCGGGGAAGTGTTTTTAAAGTGAATTATGTCAATCCTTATTATATATTAATAGATAACTAACTCACATATAATCTAAAGACTGAAATTAATGACAAATTGTGTGCGCTGATGGTGAGAGGGAGGAAAAAAAGACAATGCAATGAATAAAATTGGTTAAGGGCGAAAAATGATTAGTTTAGAAAAGTTGTAAAATGTTAACAAAATTTCAAAATGTGGCACTAGGTTTGTCTAATCATTAGCAGATTCATGTAAATGTAAATAAAAAATGCATAAAATATCATATTTTTATTTATATTTATTATTAAA
>CACSLK010027752.1:18383463-18400251 GCA_902706635.1 Striga hermonthica | reverse complement strand
TCTGTGATCCGCTTGACGAGTTGATTAGAATCAACTAAAGGCCAAACCTATCCGCCCATTAGGTTGTGGTGTTCAGACGAACTTCACCAACGGTACTTTACATCGTCTCAGAGTCGGCAAAATTTTTAAAAGGTAAACGTCCATATCCTAACTATAGATTCTGCTGCATTAGGATTTATTTCGATAAAGTTCAATACTGTGCATGTTGTTTGACGTTCCTAACAGAACCCAACACAAAGGCCAAAGGGTGGGTGGCTGAGCCTATTCCTTCCGACGAAGATGAAATTATTCATGACGATGGGGATGTAGTCGTCATAAGGGAGAGCGACGTTCGTCAAGCGATTGAAAGGAAAGAAGACGAAGCTTTCCAACGCCTAGGACAAAGGATACTGGACCATTTGGATGAGGCGGAGAAGGACAAGGCCAAGGGTGATACTGAAAGGCCTTCAACTTCGGTGACTGAAGAGGCGTCGACGTCGGGGACAAGCAAAGAAAACCCAGAGAAAACTTTATAATTGTTGTCATGTTCTTTTCCTTCTTCTTTTTTGTTTTTTAAAGAACATTTAACGAATGTAACGACGTTGTTCTATTATGAATGAAATTATTATTTTCATGAGTATATCTCTATAAAAAGAAGAGAATTCTCGGAGTCAAGATACGTCGGAATGAATGTTAATGAATGTTCAAAGGATTATTGTACCATTACTCCGACATTATACTTGACCTTTTTATTGCACTTTTTTGTGGATTTGTTTGATTTTACGATATCGGTTTAATTTATGGTGTTTCCGACATCTATGAACTTTTAACTTAAACAAGCCATAATGGACTTGACTTTATCGTAGAAATTATAGAGTCATTTAAGGGACTCAGAAACATTTATTGTCAGCTCATCAAATCAACGTCGGGATTTGAAATCGAAGAGCATAAGCCTCCCCAAACCATCTTCAGGGCTTGGAAGTATCCGGCTTGGTTGCGTTTGGCCAGGCCATACCAACTTCAGGGTACGGACACGTTTAGCCTCAGCAACGAGGACCAATTTATTGAGGTCCTGGTGATCGAACAAATTATAGGGGTTCGTCACGCAATCTTTATTGACAGCAAAAGTGATTTTGTACATGAGTCACCAAAAGATTTTTTGTACATTGGATTCGCAGGATCAAGGAGTTCTTCACGCTTGCTTTATCGGAAATATTTCTTTAGAAACGTCGCATGCCAAGGATATTGGAGAGGAACACCGTCCACAGTTTCAAGTCGATAAGTGCCATTAGAGACCAGACGGTTCACTTTGAAGGGTCCTTCCCACTTTGGCTGCAACGGTCCGACGTTGGCCCCAGTAATTCTTTTCAAAATGAGGTCGCCTACGACGAAGGAGCGTGGCTTGAGCTTCGAATTAATGTACTTTTTGCTACGTCGTTTGTAGGCAGCATTTCGAATTTCAGCTTTCATTCGTAACTCATCGACCAAGTTGAGATTGGTTCTTAAGCTATCTGAGTTCGCTTCCTCAGAGAAATGAGTAATTCGATATGTCGGGGAAGTGAGTTCAACAGGTGTTACAGCTTCAGTGCCGTAGGTTAACGAGAACGAGGTCTCTCCAGTTGAATTCCGTGATGTTGTTCGATAGGACCAAAGGACATGAGGTAGCTCATCAGGACAAGATCCTTTTGCAGATTCAAGTCGGGTTTTTAAGCCATTCTTGATAATTTTGTTGACCGCTTCAACTTGTCCATTTACTTGCGGATGATATGGTGATGAAAAGAAATGCTTGATGCTGTACTCTTCACAGAATCCTTCAAATCTTTTTCCTTCAAATTGTCGGCCGTTATCAGTTATGATGGAGTTTGGTATCCCAAACCGACAAACAATGGACTTTCAAAGGAAATCGATCATCTTCTGCTCAGTAATGACGACAAGAGGTTCATCTTCTACCCATTTGGTGAAGTAGTCAGCAGCCAGCACCGCAAAGCGAATGTCTCCTTTCGCTGTTGGAAGAGGGCCGATAAGATCAATTCCCCACTTAGCGAACGACCATGGACTATAGATTAACGTTGGGAGCGAATATCTGACATTTATGGCATTTTCGTACCCAATCGGCTACATCTTTTTTGATGGTCGGCCAGTAGTAACCTTGTCGGAGAATTTTATGAGATAATGTTTGTGCTCCCTGATGGGTGCCACAGACACCTTCATGGATATCTTCAAGAACACGTCGGGCATCGGTTTCTGATAAGCATTTGAGTAGAGGAGTGGAATATCCACGTTTGTATAAAGTCCCATGATCGATTGTAAAATGAGCAGCGCGAACACGGAGGGCACGAGCTTCCTTTGGGTCATCAGGTATGGCCCCAGTTTGAAGATAGTCGATGATGGGATCCATCCACATTGGATTTTCAGCAATTGGAGTGACATCGGTCATGGAGACGTCGGTAGTGGTTGTTGAAGGCGTCGTCTGTTGAGTGATTTGTACAAATTCGACATTATCCAAATCGGTGGAAGAAGCTAGACGTGAGAGAGCATCCGCTTGAACATTCGACGTTCGAGGTATGTGATCTAGCGACATCTTAAATTTTGATAGCCTTTTCTTGGCAAGATCGAAATAAGGGAGTAATCGAGGTTCTTTGACCTCGTAAGCGCCATTGATGTGACTAACGAGTAGTTGAGAATCAGAAAATATTTTGAGTGAAGAAACGTTCATAGATTCAGCAAATTGTAATCCTGACAGCAGAGCTTCATACTCAGCTTCATTGTTAGTGGCTGGGAAGGTAAAAGCTACTGAGTAACAAAAGACTTGTTGATCGGGGCTAATTAAGACAATCCCTCCCCCGGCACGCATAGTGGTGGATGACCCATCAACGTAAAGAGTCCATGTCGGATCTTCGACTGACGTGTTTATCGGTAGGGTGAACTCTGCTATGAAGTCAGACAATACCTGAGCTTTGATGGCAGTCCGTGGTTGATAGCGAATATCAAACTTTTCGAGCTCTATAGCCCACTTTATCATTCTGCCCGATGTGTCAGGTCGGTGGAGAACTTGTCGGAGGGGGTACGAAGTGAACACAATGATAGAATACTCCAAAAAGTAGGGGTGAAGCTTACGAGTAGCAATGATCAGGGCAAAAGCCAATTTTTCCATATGTGGATATCGTAACTCAGCGTCATGCAAGGCTTTACTGACGTAGTATATTGGAAATTGTTGGAGTCCATCTTGTCGTATGAGGATAGCGCTAATAGAAACATCACTAACTCCCAGGTATAAATACAAGGGTTCATCGGGAACGGGTTTCTGCAACGTCGGAAGTCGTGAAAGGACTTCTTTGACAGTATCGAAGGCGTGTTGGCACTCATCAGTCCATTCAAATGGTTTTTTCTTCCTAATAACATCAAAGAAGGGTTTGTAATGGTCCGTTGTTTTTGAGATGAATCGATTCAGAGTGGCCAGTCGGCCAGTTAACGCTTGAACGCCTTTGATGGATGATGGAGGAGCCAAGTTGAGTATGGCTTGAATCTTTGCGGGGTTAGCCTCGATTCCTCTCTGGCTTACAATATATCCTAAGAATTTTCCCGAGCCAACTCCAAAGGTACACTTTTTGGGGTTAAGTACCATTGAGTACTCACGAAGAATATTGAAGAGGTTGGTGAGATGGGCAATATGATCAGTTGCTTGTTCCGACTTGACCAACATGTCGTCTATGTATACTTCCATTGTGTGTCCGATCAGCTGAGCAAACATTTTGTTGACTAATCTCTGATATGTGGCTCCAGCATTCTTTAATCCAAAAGTCATCATGACGTAACAATAAAGACCACGAGCCGAATAGAACGAGGTGTGTTCAGCGTCATCGGGGTGCATGGGAATTTGATTATAACCAGAGTAAGCATCCAAGAAACTCATAAGCTGATGTCCCGACGTAGCGTCTACCATATAATCGATGTGTGGGACCAGATAACTGTCTTTCGGGCATGCCTGATTCAAGTCTGAAAAATCAATACACAGGCGCCAAAGGCCATTACTCTTCTTGACCAGAACTGGGTTTGATATCCACGTCGGATACTTAGCTTCTTTGACAAACTTATTATCAATGAGTTCGTTCACCTCCTCTTCTAATGCTTTCTGACAATCGGGCCTGAACGTCCGGCGTTTCTGTATGACGGGCTTAACGGTCTTATCCAGATTCAGCCGATGGCAGGCTTTCTGGGGATCTATTCCCTTCATGTCCTCATGTTTCCATGCAAATACGTCGGAGTTCGATCGAAGGAATTGTATTAGTTGAGAGCGTAGTGGTTCCTGGAGATTGGCTCTGATATGCAGCGGTTTGTCTTGAGCCGATTCGTATACGTAAATACGCAGCGGTTTGTCTTGAGCCGATTCGTATACGTAAATAATCTCAACATCTTCAACAGGTTCCGCCCGAATATGTTGACTCTTATCTTTGAATTGCAACCTAGGGTCTATGTCATCTTGCAACTGGATAATCTTTTCGCTAGGCTGCTGTTCTCAGTCTTGACCTTCATCCGACATATTGGACAACTCCGATGTCATAGGGATGTCGGTATTAGATATGGAAGAGATGTTGGTATTCAGAGTAAATGGATCTGTTACATCAGTCTCGGGGGATACAGAGTTTATCAAGTCCTTTTGAGCAAAATCAAGAATTTTTTGTGTCTCATATGTGTGGACATTGCGTGAACCTGGAGTCAAGGTCATGCTTCGCGCTTCTTGTTGATCTCCATAGAGAGTACCTTCCCCTTCGATGGTGGGGAATTTCAGTGCATAATGAAATATTGAAACAGTAGCTCAGAGTTTATAAAGAGCAGTGCGTCCTACAACAGCATTGTGCTCATTTTGGATATCCATGACCTTAAAGGTCTCCATAATAATCTTGGACTTCGGTCCGAAACCGCCGAACCGCATAGAAAGTAGGATTTCACCAAGGGAACAAGAAATACTTCCATTGAAACCTTGGATTTGATCATTGCAAGGTCGGATATCAACAGGATCTAAACCCATTTTCTTGAAAGTACGAAACATCAAAATGCTTGAGTAAGCTCCGGTATCGACCATAATTCGGTGGACAGGAATTCCCCCAATTGGAGCAGTGATAATGAGAGCATCGGAGTGTGGATGAGCAAACAAATTAGCATCTTCAATATTAAAAGTGATAGGACAATTCCGCTTGTTAATTGTATCTCGAAGATCAACATTCATGACTTGCTTCCCGGCATTCTGTGCTTCTCGGGCGTAGGCTTTGGCTTTTCGCCGAGACGTGTCTAGCTGTTTAGTGTTGGAATTATTCTAGGTATATAATGAGGAGAAGTTGGTGCATCATGAGTTCTGGGTTTCTTGCATTCGACAGCCGAAGTTCCGACAAGATTAGAAAAGGTAATAACTTCCTTGTCGGCTACGCGAATTCTTTTTGGATTGGCACCTCGGTCATCATTGTCCTCCTCATCTGAGATATCTGCGGCCTTCCTTTGCGATGAGTATCAAAATTTCTGAATTTTTGAAGTTGAGGTTGTCCAATTAGGCGCAAGAGAGCCGACAAGAGACCAAGACACTCGTCGGTATTATGTCCTGGGGACTTATGATAGGCACAATAACGAGTCTTGTCAAGCTTGTCTTCAGGAGTTCTCACAGGTTTTGGGTCAGGGATAATTCCTTTTTCCTTTTAATTCCTCAAAAATAGTGGCTACCCCTGCTGAATAAACGGTCTGATAACCTCTTCTTACGTTGTCGGCATATTGATCTCGAGCGGCCCTGGATTCTGGAGTGTCTTCATAGCCTTTCGAATATCCTCGGTATTGAGTTTTATTGAAGTTCTTGTTATTCTTTTTCTTAAACTCCGGTTCTGACTTATCTTCCTTAGCTGAAAAGTCGAAGCTGGGGACCGACATCGACTCCTCAGCTATAATGTATTGTTGAGCACGCGCGAGAAATTCTTGAAAAGTAGCCGGCTTATTTTGGCAGAGAGTCCATCGAAACATAGAATTTGGCTTTAATCCAGCGATCGCGGTTACCAGCAGAGTTTCGGGATGGAAAGGTTCCATATTCTGAATCCGCTCGTTGAACCGAGATATGTAGTCTTTGACTGTTTCATTGTCTTTCTGTACGATATTGGTGATTGATTCTTTCGGGATGAGATAAACTTGGGCCCCGATAAAATGTGATCAGAAAGCTGCACGTAGCTGCTGCCACTTCCATATTGAATGAGGCGGCAAAGTATAGTACCATTTTTGCGCCCGCGGCCCCAGTGTGAGTGAGAACATCCGACATCGTAAGGCTTCAGACGCACCATGCAAATCCATCCAAGATGTATAATGTCCCAAATGTGCATCAGGATCTGAAGTTCCATCATACATGCCGATTTGTGGGACTTTTATCTTGGCGGGGAGTGCCTCTGCAGTGAGTTCGGGTGCCAAGGGCGAGTCAGCTTCAACAACGACGTTACCCGAAGTCGGGACATGTCGGGGGGACTCTTCCTGTGATTTCTGTCGAGTTTCCAATTCGGCTAACCTATTGCGAAGAGCCTCTATTTTCTCAGGAGCATGTCGCGACATACGATTTCGTTCAATCTGACGACGTAAATCTTCACGATCTCGAGGTAAAGGTGAGGGAGGCCTGGGAAGCAAAGGAGCTCTATGATGATGAGCAGATTGACTTTCAGCAGTCATTTCCGGATTAGGAGGCCCACGAGTGTTCAGATTATCTGGTATTGGATTTGTCGTTGAACGCATCGGCTCTTCACGGTGCTGAGAAGTATGGCGTGGTTGTGAAGTGGCATGTAACGCCGCCGCATGTGTTACTTGGTTCTGAGGAACAAGGTTTGGTCGTTCCGTTAGATTCGTAGGAAAAGGTGTCTGTAATGGCATTGCGCTCGAGGTTCTGGGTAGAGCTTGAGCTATGAGAGATGACAATCCTTGAATAAACTCTGGATCTTGGAGAAAATTCATGATATTGGTAGTTGGAGGCGGTTGTGTCGTACGTCTCGTAGAATGATTTGTGGTGTGGCTATGTCCAGCATGGGAAGCATGATCTCGACCAGATTGTGACATCTTGGTTAACGCGAAAATGTCTTTCTTCGTAAATTTACGCAAGCAGTGATTGTGTAAGCAAAGAGTAACCTCAAACACTTATGAGGCCCTTCCTCTAGTGCCAAACTGTTGTTATATGTGAATTAACAACGATTTATCCGTATGGATTAACTCAGTAGTTAAGATAATTCGTTTATTAAAAAGAGGATAATCTATATGCAAAGATTATTGAGAATATTATTCCATGTGTCCTTTTCTGGGGCTTCTTTGTGCTATTTATATTACAATACAAGATTGTCAAGATTGTGTAAATTCTAAGAGAAAAGTCAATTGCGGCTGTTTGCCACTTATTCACGTAATGTGACACCTGGCCAAGCGTCATGATGATTTGCTGAGTCGGCACCGCCTCATGATGTCGGTTTGACATGTCATAGATATCGGTTTGCCAAGCTATAACCGACAATAGATGTCGGTTTCTTGATGATGACGTCGGTTCTTTAGCTCACTCTTATTCGACATGTAGTTACTCGAAATCTGTGAGTTTATTAACCTCTGAGGTAGCATAACCTTCTAATCATTGAGCACCTGGTGCCGACAATTATTAATTATTTGGTTTAATGAAAACCATGTCAACAGTTGTGATGGGGTGGCTTGTGTATTTTGATGCTCTTGTTTTGCTTTTTAGCTAGTGTGGTTTGGTGGTGTTAGTTAAAAGCTTCTCTGTCTTTTTTCTGTGCGTGGGGTTTTTTTAAAATTGTTTCTCTCTTTGGGTCTTGGGGCTCTTATGGATTAGGATTTAGCTGATAATTCCTTAAATTTAAACTTTTTGATAAAGAGGAGCAAAGGGTAGAACTTTCTGTGGATATTATTGCCCTTAGTATTATGAAATGTCAACTCAGCCACAATAAGTTGCCATACTCCCAAATGAGAATCTCCCACCAAAGCTGATTTCACTCCCTGCTGTGTACCCTTGTCCCTCACCTCTGATTTTCCAGCTGCCTTGAATTCATCCCAGTCCCCCCTAGATCCCTTAGTAATCACCATTTCCGGTGTCCACTTCTTTTCAAACATCCAGTTGTTTCTTATCCTTCACGACCACCAAAAAAGATAGCAAAACAAGCTCAGCCTCTCTTCAACGAACTCCCCCTTACCCTTAGAGCATAATTTAAACCACCAACTTTTAAAAGAGACATTATTCATTTTCAACCTATCGCAACTAAGACCCACCAGTTTCCAACAAGTGATTGCTCTAGAGCATCTAAACAGAATATGCCCTAGTTCTTCCTTATCTTCCCCACACACATGACACCATTCATCACACTCAACCTTTTTCTCAACTAACTGCAGGTCAGTGCTTAAAAATCCATACCAACATTTCCAAATGAAAATTTTTATCTTACCTTTGATAGGTAATCCCCAGGTGACCCTCCACATCTTCTCCAGGTTGTCTTCAGAGGAGCTAACACCAACCCTCATCTCTGTAGCCTTTTTGAGCAGATGATTATAGACTGCTTTAACAAATAATTCACCCTTCTCGTGCCAATACCAAATAAGTTTGTCCTTTTGCGCACAGTGGTTGATATGAATAAGATAAGTTAGCATCAGAAGGGACGAAAGTCTATTTAATCAACTCCTCATCCCATGTCCTAGTATCATTAAGGATAAGTTCATCCACCATTCTTAACTTCATTATGTCCCTGTCAAATTGACATTGGGGAATAAAAAAAGAATTCAGGGGAAAATATAGATTCCCAAATTTTAATATTAGAATCAAGGTTTTCAAGTGAAACACAGAAATTCATTTCCCTATCATCTTTTCAAGTCGTACTCAAGTAATTAGAGTTGTAAACGAGACTTAATGTTTTGCTAGAGCGATCATGAAGTTGATTCGATAAATAAGTTTGAGTTTGTTTTTATCATAATGAGTTGAATTAAAATAAAATTTTTAAAAATTACATAAAAATTTATTTTTGAACCAACTCTAAGTCGACGTTCCTCAGACGGGTGGTGGAGTGAAGTTGAGTCAATGTTGAGTTTTATCGACCCCGAAGTAACACAATATTTCTTCTTTTTTTCTTTGTTTTTAGAAAAAAAAAAAAAAAANAAAAAAAAAAAAAAAAAAAAAAAAAAAAAAAAAAAAAAAAAAAAAAAAAATTGTAGTAACATGAAGAATTGGATTGGCGTCCCCATCCAATCTTCGCCGCTAAAATGAACCTTCGCCTCCATATCCCCACCTATTCCAAGCCCCCAAATACCAAAATTACCCTCACCGCCACCGCGGACTGCGGACTCAATTTCCGCCGGAAACTTCTCTACCTCCAATCCCTCAAGATAAACCCCACCAAAGCCATTCACAGAAACCCCAACCTCCGCTCCGCCCCTCTCTCCACCTTCCACTCCGTCGCCCAATGCCTCTCCTCCATGGGCCTCGAGACCTCCGCCGTCGGCCGTGTCCTCGACATGCACCCCGAGCTCCTCACCGCCGACCCCTACTCCGACATCTACCCGATCCTCGATTTCCTGCTCAACACCGTCGGGATCCCCTTCCCCGACATCCGGAAATCCCTAATCCGGTGCCCCCGCCTACTCGTCTCCGACCCGGAAGCCCGATTGAAGCCCGCGTTCGAGTTCCTGACCGGGCTGGGCTTCTCCGGCCCAAACAGGCTGACCTTCCAGACCGCGCTGCTACTGGTCTCGAGCGTCGACTTCACCCTAATCCCCAAAATCGATTTTTTGCTAGGGTTAGGGTTTGAGTATGAGGAGATGAGGAATATGGTGCTGAGGTTCCCGTGCCTGCTGACGTTCAGCGTGGAGAACAATTACAGGCCCAAGGTGGAGTATTTCCTGAAGGAAATGAATGGGGATTTGGGGGAGATCAAGGTTTTCCCGCAGTATTTCTCGTTTAGTCTGGAAAGGAAGATTAAGCCGCGCCACAGGCTTCTGATGGAGCATGGTTTCTCGATGAGATTGTCGGACATGCTCAAGGTTAGTGATGGAGAGTTCAATGCTCGGCTGATCGATAGGTGGCTGCGTATGGTAGAGAAGAAAGCGGCATTGTAGCCCTTTCTTTTCCCCGTGTAAGTTGCTCTTGCTTATACTTGGGATTTTGTAGATTGGTAGAATTTTATTGAAAATGTACATTGGGATTATGGGATGCTAGAGATATTTGAACCTCTACGAGTTTGTGGTTATAAAGGAGTTGTCGATTATGTCTGATCAGCAGTGTTAGTATCTTGATTGTCTATCTTTTTAGCTGTCTGAGTTAATTGCTGTAGCAAGGTTTGATTTGATTGATCATATGGTGGTTGTTGTTCTAATGTTACATAAGTTCAGAAGGAGGCCTTGTGAACATTGTAGCTGGTTGGACTGTACCACCGCTTTCATCCTATCATTCATCAGGAGAACAATGAAAATTATAAAAGAAAATTCGAAGTTAGGGACATTTGTACACAGCTACAGTTTTGGAGAATTTAGGGTCTGCAAATATGTTACAAGGATGGTAACATATGAAGAATGATGAGAAGTTTGAACCGTAGGATCTTGTCGTTTTTGGAAGTCACTCTTCTATCTTGTAGTAACAATGAAACCTTGCCCTGAAAGGCTGAAACAAAGAGCGGTAGGTTGATGTTGTTGCTGTGTAGAACCTCCTTCGATTAGCGTTCATTCACTTAATCAAAATCAATTGTCTTCGCACTTAGGAATTAATGATTTTTAGGATGATATCATGAATATCCATGAGTTTCTAGTTAAATGCGAAAATGGTGGGCGAACTTGGGACAGTGGAAGTATCCTGCCTTGCATATCGACAAACCGTTGATTGGTTGAGTGGAATTTTGATGTGTACACCTCAAAATTTGTCAAAGTTTACTATGGACATCTTCAGTGGGTGGGTTTTGAAGAGCTTTGGAAAAACTACCCACAGCTTTACCGTTAAATGGGATGGTTTTGAGCTTTTCATTCTCGACATGGCATTACATTGCAAGTTCTGGTTTTGAGCTTTTATTCTCAACATGGCATTACATTGCAAGTTCTGGTTTTGAGCTTTTATTCTCAACATGGCATTGCATTGCAAGTTCCGGTTTCGAGCTTTTTATTCTCAACATGGCATTGCACCATAACGTTAAAAGCACAACAAAGGAAACAAGAAAAGGTGGAGGTGTGATACCATCCAAAACACTTTGGCGAATAACTGTAGTCTGTGCAAGAAGGCATTTTCATAATGAGCCCACTCAGAAGAGCTTAGTCACTGCTCATCACACCCATTTTGCACGTTTAAATTTGAGAAGAATTTCCCATTAGCTTGTACTTAAGGAGGTTTCAAGTAGGGTTGTTCGAGTCCCCTGCGAAGATTTTACATACTGACTTAGAAGGTATTGGATCTAAAAAAGAAAACAACATCCACTCTCTCCATTAAATTGTAGTAGTTAGGGAGTTCGATGAGCGCCCTAATTGAATAAAAGCTATCTTGAATAAAAGAAGGGATTAGCGGGATCAGGTCTTGTTTTCTTCTCTCTTAATGATCTAGGTTCTCATCATTCATATTTATATACCGGCTTAATTTCCCATGCACGAACAACGTAGCTGAGTATAATTGTCTGTACTTATGAATTCAAAGTCACAAATTCACGTAGGTCTACTTAGATCATACTACCTCCTATTTTAAATAGATGTCGTTTTGGGATGTTGCACATCTATTAAAAGATCACACTACCTCCTATTTTAAATAGATGTCGTTTTGGAATGTTGCACATCTATTAAGAATATTTTTTTTGTCAATAATAACCTTATTTAATGAAGATAGAGATGAATGTTTTGAGAAAAAGATGAAGAGTGATTATGAAAAGACGTGATGTATTTATTAGTTAAATGAGGGTAATAATGGAAAAATATGTACAAAATATCCAAAACGACATTTATTTAGCAAATAGTTGATAAAGCTAGAATAACATTTAAAAAAAATAGGAGGGAGTATCATTTTCGTCATTATTGGAAAAAAAAAGGAAAAAAAAAATAAAAACTTTATATTTATTCTAGTTTTCCATCATAAAGGCAGGGAAATAAGTATAATAAACATCTTTAAAAGCCAATTTCATTACTCTCTGATCAAAAAAAGTATTTCTGTCAAGTTCACAGCAGCTACCGTCACATGCCAAAACAGTTTCTTCGGAATTTCTTTGTAACCGAAAGAATTGGAGACCGACCTTAACGTTACACCAACGAGCTTGTAAGTAAACCCGAGAAACAGAACATGATGACTTTTTGAGTTAGTAAGAATGTCCTGTAGGAAAAATTGAAAAGACACAGACCGTTAACATTAATATGAACAAGTAAATTACCAGGTAGTATTTTCAAAACATTTTTCCACTCAGCTTGGTAATGCTATATAAATAAAGGATCACAGAATTAAAAGATGATTCCAATTCCATGCAGCAATAGCTAGTGTTCACAGCCAGCTAGCTTAACCAACATACAGTAAAAGGGTCAAATCTGAGTTGAATATAGACTAAATAAACAGAATTCCAAAAAGTCAAGCAGTTTCCAGATTTTCGTTGCAACACGACTTAAGTAATATGAGCAGCATGGAGGAACAAATACATGGCTGTATTTAACATTCTCAAAATCGTGAAACTTTCGTCATTAAGCGAAATAAAGGATAAAGTTGCAGTGAGAAGGAACATCTAACACAGGGTGATTTCATACATAATTAATTGGTTAAGTGTCTTAACTGTGATAACCAAGGGCCAGTATGTGTACAGGTGAAGATGGCAATAATTATCTTCCAATTCCCTTTCTGTTTCCTTGGCTAAGAGAAGATGTGGAATTTAGTCTTGTTCCCAGCTTCCTTGCCGTGCGCTGGATAGCTGATTGCTTGAGACGTTGGTTCTGGGATTTCCTTTTACTGCACATGATCCATTATTCTAGGTAGTTCAAATTTTGTCAATATTATGTGGTAAATGGGCTTGGGTAGAACTCGTCCCCAAAAGCTAGCTCAAATGGAGAAGAAGGTGCAAAACACACACTTACACACAACAACAGAACAATACCAAATCGATGTGGAGGACAAACATAATTTCTAACAATTGGAATAAAAAGATGGCTATTCAAAAATTCACCAAATTGGGTGCACTTATAGAGCATAATAAAGTAACTCCTGACCCCAGCGAACTGAGGAGAATGTATTGCTCATATTTATATTTTGAACTAATAATAAAAAAATTGTTATTTTTTTTTGGTTCACACCAACCCTGACCCTATAAGTTCAAGTGTGAGCGTGTTTGCGTGTTTCCATAAAGGAGAAAAGAAAATGCCTAACCTTACGTATAAAAGTCCGGCTGTAAGAACCATCCCTCCAACAGCCCATGAGACCCTTTCATTGAACGGCATATCAAAAATCCACTGCCTAAAATCCTCGAGGATCTCTCTGTCCTGTACGCGAGTCGAAACCTCGGAAGGTGAATTTCTCCACGAACTTGCAATATAGTCCAGACTACCCTTCCCACCATAGCAAGATTCTTCCTCAGATGGCGTGACAGAGAACCCTGAGGCGCGGCAAAGTTCAGTGCCGTTAGAGACCCACTCGGAAGCTCGGCCACAGACAAAGTCACTCGGTCCACATGGAGATAAAACCTGAGAGGCATGATAGTGTAACCGCAAATCAAAATGATGTTACAACTATTCTTGATCCAGCATAATACATATTTCGTGAGGACACAAAAGCTAAGGGCTCGCTTGTTTACTAAATAGTTTGTCCAAAATGAGTTATTTTGGTTAACGAGAGTTAATTTTGAGAAACATTGTATGGCTAGTTCTTAGTGGGGTTTTAAGAATGTCTTAAAATAATATTTAAAAAAAATTGATTTGATATAAAAGTATGAGATAAATGATTAGAAATGATAGGTAGTTAAAATTATGTGCATGCATGAATAGTGAATTAAAGTTGATGTGATGTGTAAGAATGATTGGTTTGTAATATTTAATTACATGAATAATACTAAAGATAGTGGAGTTGGGTTAGAGTTGGTTAGATTTTTAGTATGAATTGAATGAGAGTGAAATAATTTATAAACAAGCATGCCCTAACTGTTTACATAATGAAACTGCCAAGCGAGCCACATATGAATACTAGAGAGCATCAGGAGTTGATCATGGCATTGATTATGAGTCACTCTTGTTGAACTGTCTCACATCAAACAGTCACCTAAAACTAAATCTTAGAATCCAAAACAACTCAGAAAAGTACCAAATGGCGAAAATAACATAGAAAAATCTGGAAAAAAAATTAAAGAAAAAGACACCTGAAAAGCCCTAAATCGAAAATGCATACATTTGTCTCATACACTATGGGGATGGTGAGAAGAGATATATTTTACATCCCAGAGGGGCTATATATTAACTACAAGAAGCTCATCCTAAAATTGTATAGTTAATTCAAAAGGCACCCAAAAAAGAAAAGAGAGAAAAAAACCTGTGTCTTTGCATCAATTGCAAAGTATGCCGTAGAGCATGCTTCATAAACTCTATCACATAGGGAGGCACATATATGGGGAGGTCCCGGCTGCACACCTACTCGGGGGTCACAGATGGAACACTCCAGAAGCTCCCACAAATCCAAGCACTCTTGGGTTCCTTCTCCAGATGAGGAAGCAAGTCTCCTGATGGATAACAGAGCAGGGTGCGTTTGAGTCACATCACAGCAGGTCTTTTTCCGGAATATCCTGCAAAGCGTGAGGTCTCTGGGGCCCTTGGGTGCCTTTTTGGGGGGTTTCCCTTCATTGGAGAAGGGGGGAAATCGGCCACCCGGAGAAATGCAGACTCCGTTTGTTTTACCTGCATTTTTCATTCGTCAGTGTTTGTTCCAAGTGAACAAATATGCAGTCCTGTGCGCAAATAACTAAGAATCCTCAGCATTTTCATTTCCAACCTGTTCAAGCACACAGAAATTTTCCTACTTAATTCTACCCTGGGAGCATAGACCTTCTTAATCATTGAAGTACACCGCACCACCACTTGAGTAATTCCCGTGCCTCCTTCGAATTACTTCTGTCATCCTCACACTCTATCTATAGGTTTCTACAAAGCCAATTGAAATTCATACCGTTCACAGTAGTTTCCATCTGAGGAGATGATTTGGATCTGGGCGGGGGGCATGAGAAAACAATTTCACAAGCTTCCATAGACCACAATGTGGATTTTGAAATAAACCAAACCGAGCAATTATCCGAACAACAAGATGGATATATTACCTATGGAATATCCAATTCCTCAAATCCTAGAACAGCCCAGCTCATTTAAGGAAAAAATAAATAAATACATAATGACATGAAACTTGAAGTGGGAATACAAGCTTCCCCCTACACACCCACACTTTAACATATACATGGAAGCATAAAGGCTCATCATATAAGGATTTTTTTGTGCAATTCATACAAAAAAACCTTTCTTTTCTGGTCAATTAACGTTCGAACTTGGTTTTCCAGGTTGAGATCAAAATCACACGACTTTTTGTCTGAAAGAGCAACACTTTATTAGGGTTTTGTTTCCGATGTAAATTGTCCCAATTGAACGAGTGTACGCAGCGTATATATACCTGCAACTGAACATAGAAAAGTGCGGGAAAAATCACCACTCACCATAAGTAGGCAGGGTCAGAAACTCGATGATAGATGTGAGGAGGAAGAAGACGCAGTAAATTTCGAATCTCTTCATTCGTCACAGCTCAATGTACTGTATCAGTGTGGCCTATTTCGTGATAGAAATCTGAGTCTTGAAAGTCTTTTTGACGCAATGAAGAGAGACGGGGCTTCGTTTGGTAAACCAAATAAGCTAGCTTATAGCTTATTTGGTTAGCTTATAAGCTTCCTGAATTTAAATAAGCTCCGTTTGGTAGGACGAGCTTATTTAAAAAGCTCGAGCTTATTTGATAAGCTTGTTTAGGTAGCTTTTCAAATAAGCTAGTTGAATTTTGTATTTCAGCTAGCTTATCAGCTAATTTTACCAAACACTTTTATCATATAAGCTAGTTTTTCAGCTATAAGTCATAAGCTATAAGCTATAAGCTCGAAAATTACATATAAGCTATAAGCTAGCTTATCAGCTATCAGCTAGCTTATCAGCTAGTTTTACCAAACATAGCCTTGGTTATATATATCTACTAGTACAACACCCGTGTATTACACGGGTCCTTATTAAAAAATTATTCTTAAATTTTAAAATGAGTTAATTGCTAAATAAATCTTAACATTTTTCCGTTTGGCAATTTTATTCTAATCTTTAGGTAATTGCAATATAATCTCGACCTCAATTTACTTATTGCAAATTTGGGTGCAGAGTGATTGGTTTTAGGGATTTGTGGATCGATTTTGTATCCAAGTCTTCCATTGACGCTGACTTTTATGTCATCCACTTAGTAAGTTGACAATTTCTACGTATTTATTGTATATCCACGTACAAAGCCGAAAATTCCACGTCAATGTAAGCTACCAGTGATGAGTCTCCTCCTAGATCTAGAGTGAACCGGTAAATATGAGTTCCGATCTGTTCGAACCGCCTTCAAATCGACCAGTTTTTTGAAGGTCCAACCGGTTTTAGGTTCGACTTGCAATAAGTAAATTGAGGTTAAGATTATATTGTAATTACCTAAAGATTGAGATAAATTGTCAAACGCAAAAAGGTTAAGGTTTATTTAGCAATTAATCCTTTTAAAATTAGTGAGAAAAATATATTAAATTTAGTTTACTTTTTACAAAAAAAAAAAAAAAA
>CACSLK010027752.1:18357160-18372701 GCA_902706635.1 Striga hermonthica | reverse complement strand
AAAAAAAAAAAAATATTTTGCATACATATACATGATAGGGTTTGCGAATCACCTACAATTCTCTTAGCTCAAAGTCTCTTTCAACATTTTTTTTGTTAATGCTTACACAATGGTGGAAACATCAAGGTTGCGATATATCCGGTTTAATTGGAAAAAACTTCATTGTTATCTTTACAACCATTTAGCTGATGTTGTGCTTTGTGGCGACACCGATACAACTCCTAGGGAAAGCGTATTATACTTCCTTCATCTTTCATTGGTGGTGCTAGAAATATGATCAAAACTATCAGGATACAATGTTAATTTACAGATAGGCTGGATATCTTGATTTCTTTATAACATTTTACATGTAATCCAATGTGGCCGGAGGTTATTCGTTTCCTTCAACCGACAAATTGTATCATGCGGACTGACCGAATATTCGTTTTTCCTAATGGTTTCTTATGCCATGACTATTAACAAGAGTCAGATCCAGAGTCAGTCTTTTAATAATATATAATAATTTTTTATTTTTTTTTTATTTACGAATATAATAATAAAGTTGGATTAATAGCCTTAAAATTGTTCATCACGTGCACCGCACAGGCTCTATACTAATTATATTAAAAGAGATTGATAAAATAATCTGAAATAGTAACTTTCATTTTGTAATTAGATAGGTTGACTTACTATTAAAGAAATATAGTAAAAATTACTTTAATATTTGTAAATAAAAAAATAAAAATAAAATCAAATTATACTATCCGTTGTAAATTGTGCAATTTGGTTAATACTTCATACATCGGCTTTTCTATATAAACAAAGTGGTATCAATTTTAAAAATTATTTTATGATAATTATCGCGATTCTTTGCATTAATTACGAATTACTGAAATTTCTTATATTTTTTGGTCACCAACCATACATCATGTCTTCTAGAAAAAACTATTAAATAGGCTTTGTTTCTAGAAAATATTATTTGAATATGAATGATAAAATTACAAATATTATTATAAAATAAAACTTGAAAATCAATTATGAAAATTTTATTATAATATTTATCACAATAAACAATAGAATCTTGTTTATCAAGAACTATTTTTTTTTTTCTCCATCCAAATCTTTTGCGAACATAGATTCCTTTAATTTTTTTTTTTTTATTGTGGATATTGTTTTAAAATTGATTCAATATCCATTTTCTTATAAAAAATATTATTTCATTTTTTTAGATGATGTTTTAAATATGACAAATTTAGTAAAACCTTTATAGCTAAAAAATGGATGAAACATTTCCTCATTAATTAACGCATTTCATTGAATCGCACAATTTAAACACCATATTGAAAATAGAATAATGTTACTTGTACCTCTTGGTGTATCACTTGGATTACATCTAAGGTGTACATGTACCCATTTACCCTTAATAAATAATTTAGTAAATTATCATTAAGGGTAAATGGGTACATGTACCCCTTGGATGTAAACCAAGTGGTACACCAAGGGGTACATGTAGTATGATCCTTGAAAATAACATGCTTTGATTTTTTTTAATATTGCATGATTTTTTTTAATATTAAAACATATACCAACACAGAATCATTTATTTAATTAAAAAAAAAAATTATGTGGCAAAAAATAAAAGAAAAAAAATTGATGTGGACAAGAATCAAACAGGCGGATTATGAAAATCCGTTTTTCAAAGAAAAACGGATTTTCATAATCCGTTTTTTTTTTTCTTTTTTTTTTTTTTATTTTTTAGATCGGATTGTGAAATTCGGGCTCGTTAGGGCTCGTCTGAACTCAGAATTGAGTTCCGTTTTTTCTTACATGTCGCCAACGAAGCCTTCTACGTATTTATGCTTTCGAATCTAATTTATTCTTGAAAACCTATTCTCTCAAAGCTCTTGACCTAAAGTTGGCAACTTCCGTGCACGACTTCGCATATCGGGCCCGTTCGGACTCGTCCGAACTCGAAATTGAGTTTCGATTCTTCCTACATGTCGCCAACAAATCCTACTACTAGAGCATACTTTCTTGACCAATTTTTGGGCTGGAACTATTCCTTGCGGGGTTTTCTTCCAAAAACGGGGAAAAAGAATAAAAAAACGAAAAAAACTAGCAAAATTCGGGCTCATTTTGGCTCGTCTGAACTCGAAATTGAATTCCGTTTTTTCCTACATGTCGCCAACGAAGCCTTCTATATAATTATTTTTTCAAATCCAACCTATTCATGAAAACATATTATCCCAAAGCTCTTGACCTGAAGTTGGTGACTTTCTTGCACGACTTCGCATATCGGGACCGTTAGGACTCGTCTGAACTCGAAATTGAGTATCGATTCTTCCTACATGTTGCCAATGAATCCTACTACTAGAGCATGCTTTTTTGACCATTTTTCGGGCTGGAACTATTTCTTACGGGGCTTCCGGCCTAAAACGAGGGAAAAGAATAAAAAAAGAAGAAGACTAGCAAAATTCATGCTCGTCTGGGCTCGTCCGAACTCGAAACTGAATTTTTTTTACTACATGTCGCCAACGAAGCCTTCTATGTAATTATGCTTTCAAATCCAACCTATTCTTGAAAACCTATTATCTCAAAGCTCTTGACCTGAAGTTGGCGGCTTCCTTGCAGGACTTCGAATATCGGGACCGTTCGGACTTGTCCGAACTCGAAATTGAGTTTCGATTCTTCCTACATGTCGCCAACGAATCCCACTACTTGAGAATGCTTTTAGGGAAATTTTTTGGGCTGGAAATATTTCTTGCGGTGCTTCCAACCTAAAACGGTGGAAAACAAGAAGAAAAACGAAAAAAAAAACTAGCAAAAATGTATTAATTTAAATTCAATTGGACTAATTCGAGTTCGATCACACCATAATTGACCGAGATTGTACTAATTTGAGTTCAATTGGACTAATTCGAGTTTGATTACACCATAATTGCCTGATATTGTACTAATTGACTTTATATTGGACTAATTCGAGTTCGACTACACCATAATTAACTTCGGTTGTACTAATTTGACTTTGATTATAGTAATTTGACTTCAATTATACTAATTTGACTTCGATTGGACTAATTCGATTTCGATTATAGTAATTTAACTTCCATTGGACTAATTCAACTTCTATTTTAGTATAATTGACTTTGATTGTACTAATTTGACTTCGATTATAGTAATTTGACTTCGATTGTACTAATTTGACTTTGATTGTACTAATTCGACTTCGAGTGTACTAATTCGACTTCGATTGGACTAGAATGACTTCGATTGTACTAATTTGACTTTGATTGGACTAATTTGACTTCGATTGTACTAATTTAATTTCGATTGGACTAATTCGAGTTTGATTGGACTAATTTGATTTTGATTATAGTTATTTGACTTTGATTATAGTAATTGGACTTCGATTGGACTAATTCTCGTTCGATTACACTATAATTAACTGTGATTGGACTAATTCGAGTCCAATTATACTAATTTGACTTCGATTTGAGTAATTCGAGTTCGATTGGACTAATTTGACTTCGATTGGACTAATTTGATTTCGATTGTACTAATTTGACTTCGATTGTACTAATTTGACTTTGATTGTATTAATTTGACTTTGATTTACTAATTTGACTTCGATTGGACTAATTCGATTTCGATTATAGTAATTTACTTCGATTGGACTAAATTGACTTCGATTTTCGTATAATTGACTTCGATTGTACTAATTTGACTTCGATTATAGTAATTTGACTTCGATTGTACTAATTTTAATTAGACTAATTTGACTTCGATTATACTAATTTGACTTTGGTTGTACTAATTCGACTTCGATTGTACTAATTTGACTTCGATTGGACTAATTTGACTTCGATTGTACTAATTTGATTTCGATTGGACTAATTCGAGTTTGATTGGACTAATTTGACTTCGATTGGACTAATTTGATTTCGATTATACTAATTTGAGTTCGATTATAGTAATTTGACTTCGATTGGACTAATTCGAGTTCGATTACACTATAATTGGCCATGATTTGACTAATTCGAGTTCGATTATACTAATTCGAGTTCGATTGGACTAATTTGACTTCGATTGGACTAATTTGATTTCGATTGTACTAATTTGACTTCGATTGTAGTAATTTGACTTCGATTGTACTAATTTAACTTCGATTGGACTAGAATGACTTTGATTGTACTAATTTGACTTCGATTGTACTAATTTGATTTCGATTGTACTAATTTGACTTCGATTGGACTAATTTGATTTCGATTATACTAATTTGACTTCGATTATAGTATTTTGACTTTGATTGGACTAATTATAGTTCAATTACACTATAATTGACCGTGATTGGACTAATTCGAGTTCGATTATACTAATTTGACTTTGATTGGACTAACTCGAGTTCGATTGCAGCATAATTGACCGTGATTGTACCAATCACGGTCAATTATAGTGTAATAGAACTCGAATTAGTCCAATTAAACTCAAATTAGTACAATTTTGCTAGTTTTTTTTTTCTTTTTGTTTTCCCCCGTTTTAGGTCGGAAGCCCCGTAATAGATATTTTCAGCCAAAAAATTTGCCGTAAAAGCATGCTAAAGTAGTAGGATTCGTTGGCGACAAGTAGGAAGAATCGAAACTCAATTTCGAGTTCGAACGAGTCCTAACGGTCCCAATATGCGAAGTCGTGCAAGAAAGCCGCCAACTTCAGGTCAAGAGCTTTGGGATAATAGGTTTTCATGAATAGGTTGGATTTAAAAGCATAATTATACATAAGGCTTTGTTGGCGACATGTACGAAAAAAAAAACAGAATTCAATTCGAGTTCGGACGAGCCCAAACGAGCCCGAATTTTGCTAGTTTTCTTCGTTTTATTTATTCTTTTTCCCCGTTTTTGGCCGGAAGCCCCGCAAGGAATAGTTCCAGCCCAAAAATTAGTCATAAAAGCATGCTCTAGTAGTAGGATTCGTTGGCGATATGTACAAAGAATCGAAACTCAATTTCGAGTTCGGACGAGTCCGAACGGGCTCGATATGCGAAGTTGTGCACGGAAGCTGCCAACTTCAGGTCAAGATCTTTGGGAGAATAGGTATTCAAGAATAAATTAGATTCGAAAGCATAAATATGTAGAAGGCTTCGTTGGCGACATGTAGGAAAAAACAGAATTCAATTTCGAGTTCGGACGAGCCCTAACGAACCCGAATTTCACAATCCGATCTAAAAATAAAAAATTAAAAAATTAAAAAACGGATTTTAAAAATCTGTTTTTTTAAGAAAAAAAAAAACGGATTTTGGAAATTCGTTCCGTCCGTTTGATTCTTGTCCACAACAATTTTTTTTCTTTTATTTTTCGGCACAGATTTTTCTTTTTTTTTTTTAATTAAATAAGCTACCCTACCAACACACCTATAAACGGATTTATATCTGTATCTATTAATTAATATAAAAAAATAGACTAAATATTTACCTTAAATAGTGAGAAAAAATCTAACCTACAATTTTTATTTTACTAATTATAGAAATTCTAAAATATTTTTAATTTTTTTGTCTTTAAAATCTAATAAATAAGTTTCAAAAAGAATTCTGAATTAAAATCTGATAATAATTGATAATAACTCTAAATTTAATATCTGATAAAAAAATTTGTAGCACATCTACGAGTATCTACATAGAAATGAAATAATAAATATAATCTACACCATATACACGAATATATGTCATTTAAAAAATCACAATATATCCACGTAAATTATAAATTTGTTTAATTCCATGCAGATGTGAAGTTATTTATTTATTTTTTCTTTTTAGAAACCTACGATATATGGGTAATTATCGAGTTGTCCATATTACATGTAGGCTCAATTTATTTTTTAGTATTATTAGAAAATTGCCACTTGATAAATTTTAATTTTTTTCATTCTATGTATGTGTGTCATATCTTTATATTCAACGTTCACATAGTTTGATTTTGATTATAATAGAATCCGTGTACATAATTTTTAAGTAAAAATTGAGGTAAAGAAGAATAAGATATGTTTTTCGAATGATTTTATCAAGAATTTACAATATTTATTAATCTATTATTATCTAGAAAATTTATAAAACAGATGCAAACAATCACTTGCTTTTTTGAGATACATTAACATTTGAAATTAAGTTAGAATTCTTAAGAGGTGATTAAAGAAATTAAATTATAAAATCGTAAATATAGTTTATATATAATTGATCTAATTGATAAAGTAATGATATCTTTTAAATTTAAGGCAATTAATAATTAGATAAATGAATGATAAATTTAAATTAGGGAATACTTTTAAATTTAAATTTGTGTGTGATCTCAAAAGAATATACATTACCATTATTATGTGTGTATACCTAGAAAGGATACGTACAAAATCACCAAATCAGTATTAGATTTATTCAATTGCTTATTATGTCATTTAGTCAAGCATTTAATTTTAAAAATAAATTAATATAATGGTTTAGCTCAACACCGAATTTTAAAAAATAACTTTAATATGTTTGTGTAGCCCAACATTTTACTTTTTTTTTTGGTTCAAAACGATAGAGATTATATAGAAGAGCACAAAAATGCAAAAGGAACAAATTACAAGACCCCAACGGGGTAATGTAAGGCCCCAACAGGGTAATGAGACAGGGGTCAACGGCCCAAACAAAAAACACACCTAAAAACAAACAGGAACAAAAAACTGAGAGGACACGCACAAGGCAGCCTAGAGAACTCCAGAAACGAAAAATAAAGGAAGATGAAAAACAGAGTCACTACACAATGCCTAGCCTGTATTCATCTCCGAAACGAAAATAAAGGAAGACTAAACAATCCTAAAACACAATCCTAAAACAACACCAACAAGCACTAGTAAAAACTAAAAGCAAAACAAACAGCTCTCCTTCAGAAAGGACAATCGAAGACGATAGCAGACAAGGCTGACTCCTCGGCGAGATCCTAAGTAGAAGAATCGCGCCCGCCACTGCCGAATGCCTAGCAAAGACGAAGCTCCTACCTTCGAACCAAACCAACAACGCCAACCCACTCTCCGGCCGCTATAAACCACAATCGCCCCCCAATTCAGCTAACACCACTAGCCAAATCCAAAACCGTCCCGAAACTGCCTAACATCACTAGCCAGTTCCGGTAGCGGCCGGCCTCCCTCGGACTCAGAGACGGAGAACAAGAGGGGAAGGGGAACGAATGGCGACAAGCCCAGCCGTGTCGATGCAGTCCGAACAAGCAACAAATATCAACCCAGCCCGAAGGGACAACCCAGCCCAAGACCCCTTGGCGACCAGAAATCGAAAAGCAACCCCGATTTAAAAGAAGAACCAAGACAGGTCATACCTCCGAGTTGGGCAAGAAAAGCCGCCTCGACCAGAGCCAACGCGAGCGACCCCCGCCCCTTCCATTTGCAGGCGCAGCATCTCACTGAGCCCCAAAACCTCAGAGCGCCGGTCATCGCGCCGAACAGAATAACCACCGAAACCCTAGCCTACCTCTAAAGGCGTGAGACAACAAGAGAGATTACCACAACCCGACCATGGAGGAGGAGCAGAGGGCCGTCCATCGACGAACCCGGCTGACAGCTGAGGGAGGCTCAATTCGGCGATGATCGACCAGCGACGGGAAAATTTGGGCGATTTGGGTGTTTTTTTCGGCAGAGAGCTTTTCGGCGTTGTTCCAACATTTTACTTTAATATTATTTTCACATGCATCACATGTGATATGACACTAGTTGTAATTGAAGAATCATGCAAAAAAATGTTGATGTTTTTCATCTCTTTTTTTTATTTATATTTATTTTTTATTTTCCTAACGACCATGTTTTGGGTCTTACATTCACAATTCTAGATCTTACAAATCACTAATCTGATATATTTCATCTTTTAGGACCATATCGGATAGTTATTCATCTCAAGGAAAATTTACATACATAGGCTTTCTATAGGAAATATTTAATAAATTCGATCTAAATAATCTTTCAACAAAATAGGATATTTATTTCATCTTTTTTTCATATCTACGAAATAATTCACGCACATGGTAAGAGAAAATCATTCCTAATTATTTTCTCTCTCTGAGTATTAAACATGCCTTAATTTACGCTAAATAACTAACTACCCGCAAGCAGAAAAGGAAAATTGAAACAAATATATTTATCAATTCTTATACCTATAATATGATTGGAAAACAAATTTTTGTTTTTCGTCTTCAATATCAGGGATTGGAAAGCAAAAAATTTAGATAAAATTGTTCTTTGTGAAATTTCTTTCGATAAAAAATTCAGATATACTATATATATACTGCCTAATAACCACAAAATATGTGTTCAGATATATTGTATATATACATCATATAAACATGATCTAAAATTTATCTAATATTAACTATATATCTATACATAAGATAAACAACATATAAACAATTTTAAAAAATAAAACATAAAATATAATACATAATTCTGAATGATTGTAAAATGTAAATCATATGTAGTTATACATTAAACAACATATAAACAATTCTGAAATGGGATAAATATAATACACCTTACATTAAAAAATTGAGATTCTAAATAATCGAGATTTGACTTATATAATACACCTTGACATTAAAAATGTTGATACCCGAGTTAGCCAGGAGTGAACCGAAAGACGTCGCCTACCAAAACTCGGGCTTAGGACCCGATCTAAAGAGGAAGTGCTGAGCTGAACCGGGAAGCAAAGTGCTCAGGATCTCCATGGGAGGGCTTTTCGATGCCGGTACCCCGGCTCGTGTATGAGAGAGCCGGGCTGGATGGGTGCCGGGCTAGAGAATGGATCAGGGACGTTCTGTAAGCACATTCAAGAAAGGTGCCGACCTGAAGGTACGAAGCGGCAACCCCGAGGGCCATGGCGGGGTTCGGTGAACATTAAAATATTTCTACTTGGAAGGTCATCATTGGGCGATGGGACGGGCAGTCGTAGCCTGTCACTCTAAAAGCAAGCCTAGACAAGAAGGCCTGCCAGCATTAAATGCCCCCCATGCTTGCATTAAATGCCTGACAGTCAATGATTGCAGAAACCTCAAATCGCATTAAATAGACGTCAGGGAGACGCCGAACTGCTCTGCTAGATTACTGTGCGACAAGACCTGTGACCAGTAGCTCAATTGTGCCACATTAAAGACTACTATAAATAGCAGCTCATTTCATTTATTTTGAGTTGTTGAAATCCAACACTCTGCCTTCTCTCTACTTTCTCTCTCTAAAAACTGTAAGAAACTCGTTGTAAGAATTGTAAGTATATCGCAAGTGCCGACCTCGTACGAGAGGCCGACCTCGTGATCATTTAATAAAGTCGTAATTAGACCGAACCATCCTCCCATTTTCAGTTTTTTGCTTCCGGCATTCTTTATTTTTAACCGTTGACCGAAAACGCTCGTCAACAGTTTGGCGCTAGAGGAAGGGCACCATAAGTTATTTGGTGTCAATTGTTCGATCTTGTGAAGCCCCAGTCACTCACCCTTGCTTACCTCGAGTCCCGTACAAGATGACTTCATCCAATCACGACGAGTCAACCCAGCAGTCCGGCACTCAGCCTCGCCGGCACAACGGCGAGGAAACTTCTCGCCGCAACCAGCAAGGGACTCAAGCCCCTGTCCCCCATGTTCCGACTTTTGCTGCCGCCATGCAGCATCCAGACGTTCTCAAGGCCCTGGAAGGAGTCTTCGCCAAGGCCCTAGCAAGCCAGGCACCCGGGGGGAACACCGTGGCAGCCATAGAAAACCCCATCAACACCCTGCTCCAGACCCCTGACAAGGAGGCCGGGGGGCAGCAGAAAAAACTCGCTAAATCCAAAACGACATCTCAAGCGCCCAATCGCACTGCCCAAGCCCGGCGCGAGAAAAACGCTAGGCCGACGCCCACTGAACAGACTGGCGAAAGCCAGCCAGATCGGAGCCTCCAGGTCATACGTCGCTCCGTGTATCAGCGCTTGGGTGACAAAACCCAGGCCAACCGCGACCTCAGGGACGTGATTGAGCGAGGCAAAAACATTGGGCGTGACGCGGACGAAGTCGCGGCCCTCAAGCGCAGAATTGTCGAATTGGAAGGTCGGCGCTCTCTCCTAAGGGGCACATCGCCTCCCCACTACTCGCAACCCATTCCACGTGTCGTGGACCACGCCTCCCCTCTCTCTCCCGACATCCTGCGCGAGCCCGTGCCCCAGAAAATCAAGGTGCCGCAGCTCGGACTTTACGATGGGAACTCGGATCCTGACTCCCACATCGGCCTTTACACCTCATGGATGGACCTGCACGGCGCGACAGACGCCTTACGCTGTCGTATGTTTTCCCTGACCCTGGGACCAAAGGCGCAGAGATGGTACCATTCTTTGTATCCGCACTCTATCTGCACTTGGGGCCAGCTCAGGTCGGCATTCCGATCGCACTTCATCGGATCGCAGATCAGCCTGGCCCCCAAGGAATCAATCGCCAACATTGTCCAAGGCGAGGACGAGAGCCTGAAGGACTATATCACCCGGTTTAACGACCGAGTTCAAAATATGGAACAGTGCCATCCCGAGACCCTGCTCGTCTCCGTGCAGGCCGGGCTGAAGCCGAAAACCCTGTTTAAATGGTCCCTGTGCCAGAACAAGCCAGCCACCTACCAAGAATTCCTCGCCAAGGCCCAAAATTACATAATGGCCGAGGAATCCTCGTCCATCCCGGTGCTGGATGCCACGTCGAGCAAGGACAAGAATAAAGATAAGTCAGGGAAGCCCGACAAGACATTTTTCGAGGTGCGGGCCATGAGGAAGCAAAGAGCGGAGGAGCTCAAAGAAAGCTACCAGGGCGTCTTCTCCGTTGGTGCTGCCGCGGTCTATGAGGAGATCAAAGCGAAGGGCTTGTTACCGGACCCGAAACCCATGTTCACCGACAAAGATAAGGTGGACAAGTCCCGATATTGCGCCTACCACAAGGCACATGGACACAACACAGACCAGTGCCGTAACTTGATCGCGGCGCTGCTCAAGCTGATTGACGACCCTCAAGTCAAGAAGTTTACTCACTCCGGCGAGAAGAGAAAGAAGGGGGGTCGCTTCGGGGATGGCCTCGACAGCGACGAAGATGCTGACATGAACCCCCGGAGGAAAAAACCACAGCAGGGTGCGCCTAATGAGATCCTAATGTTCAATCCGGCCCACCAAGGTGAGCCCGGCACCTCCGCAGGAAGAAAAAGAGATCGATCCCCGCGGATGGAAACCGACCTGGCTGATTTCTCACCCCGGCGCGTGAACACGAGCCGGGGTGAATCCCTCATTTCGAGGAGGCAGACAAAGGCCTACGCCCGACAGGCTTATTATGCCGGGCAGAGAGTAATACACGCTGGAAGCAGGCCGGCGGCTGAGCCGACGACCAACAAAATATCCTTCACTGATGAGGATGCATTCCTGTTCGACCATCCCCACTCGAACGCCCTGGTGATCACGGCCCCGATAATGGCGATCAAGATCCACCGAATAATGGTCGACACCGGGGCCTATGCGAGCATCTTGTACTATAGCACGTTCAAGAAAATGGGGATTGACAGGAAGGAAGTGCAGCCCTGCCGGGAGCGGATCTAGGGGTTCAACGGCCAAATGACAACCCCCGTTGGTCAGGTAACGCTGCCGATCAGGTTCGGGGAGAAGGGGCAGCCCACGCGAACAATTCTGGAAACTTTCAAGATAGTGGACTGCCCGAGCGAATATAACGCCATCCTGGGCAGAACGGCTCTCTACAAGCTGAGGGGAGCCATCTCAATTTTCCATTACTCCATCAAGTTCTCGACCTCGGACGGGGAGGGGACTCATCGGGGAGACCAGAGAGAAGCGCGGGAATGCGTCTTGACTATCCCTCGAGCGGAAATCAATGCGGCAAACTCCGTCCCTGAAGCCGGGACGAATATAGCTGCGTCCCGCGAAGAGGAAGAGGGCAACCGCATGCTGGGAAACCAGACAGGTTCGCCCCCGATCATGCCAAGTGCCGGACAAGTTGTTGAAAGCACCAAGGTGGAAGGAGAAGCGAATGTCAAGGGGGGTCATATGGACCCAGATGCCGAGGTGGTTGACCCCGGCACGGGAAGCGACCACATGCTGGAAATCTAGATAGGTCCGCTCCCCCAGGCCGGGACGAACGCCGAGCAGGAAAAAGGGGCCGAGCCCGACCTGGACCAGGATAGGGGTCGAAGAGCAGGAAAGGAACCGATGTTGGAAGAAGACGAGCTCGACCCGCGAACCCAATACGAAGAAAAGAGGGGCACAAAACGGGCCGAGCCCATGGACGAGGTCGAAATCATATTCATCGATGAGGAGGCCTGCCAGAAGCAACTTCGGATTGGCAGTAAACTGCCAGCGCCATTGAAGGCCGAGCTAGTCAGTTTCCTTCGAGAGAACGCGGACGTGTTCGCGTGGACCCACGAAGACATGGTCGGCATTGACCCGAAGGTCACCTGTCATAGGCTGCAGGTCGACCCCACGGTCAGGCCGGTCGTCCAAAAGAGGAGAAAGCTGGGGCCAGACCGGCAGCAAGCTCTCGAAGAAGAAGTGATCAAGCTCAAGGACAATGATTATATCCGAGAAGTCCGGTACCCAACTTGGGTTGCCAACCCGGTGCTGGTTAGAAAGGCCAATGGGGCATGGCGTCTTTGCATCGACTTTTCCGACCTCAACAAGACGTGCCCCAAAGGCTACCCCTTGCCCCACATTGATTATATGGTGGACGCCACCTCAGGGCACGAACTAATGAGCTTCATGGACGCATATTCCGGATACAACCAGATCCCGATGCACCCGGATGATGCCGAGCACACCTCTTTTTATTTGGCTCGAGGACTCTACTGCTACACCATGATGCCGTTCGGACTGAAGAATGCCGGGGCCACGTACCAGCGCTTAGTCAATAAGATGTTTGCTAGTTTGATAGGTGTTAGTATGGAAGTGTACGTAGATGACATGTTAGTCAAATCGGTGTATGCGTCCGACCATGTAAACGATCTCAATAAAATGTTTTCTATTTTGCGTGATTACAACATGAAGTTAAACCCCAAGAAGTGTACTTTCGGTGTCGGCTCGGGAAAATTCCTGGGATACAACGTTAGTCAATGCGGCATCGACGCCAATCCCGAAAAGATCAAGGTCGTCCAGGACCTCCGACCGCCGACCTCAATCAAAGGGGTACAAAGCCTGACTGGCAAGCTTGCCACCCTCAGTCGGTTCATCTCGAAGTCGACAGACTGGTGTAAACCGTTCTTCGACGCAATAAAAAAGGATCACAAGTTCAAATGGACTCCGGAGTGCCAGCAAGCATTGGAAGCTATCAAAGAAACCCTGAGCCGGGCTCCAACCATGCAAAAACCTCGACCTGGAGAGATGCTTTTCCTTTATTTAGGAGTTTCCGACTTGGCGGTCAGCGCCGCCCTCATCCGAGAGGAAGGGTCTTCCCAACACCCTGTTTACTATGTCAGCAAGGCACTTCACGATGCCGAGCTGCGATACCCGCCGATGGAAAAACTCGCGTTCGCCTTAGTGACCGCCGCGCGAAAGTTAAGGCCATATTTTCTCGAATATTCGATAACCGTGCTCACCGCCTACCCACTGAGGCAGATTCTTCACCGGCCTGACACATCAGGCCGGATGGTGAAGTGGGCGGTGGAGCTGGGGCAGTACGACATCCATTACCGACCCCGAACAGCAATGAAGGGGCAGGTACTATCGGACTTCATCGCCGAATTCACGCCGGGACTCAAAGAAACGAGCGAACAACCTTGGGTGATGTACGTGGATGGGTCCTCCACTGCCGGACGAGCAGGCGGGGGAGTCGTCCTCGTGGATCCCCACAAAAAGCTCTTTTGCCACTCGATACAATTCCTCTTCCCGGAAACCAACAACGAAGCCGAATATGAGTCATTGCTATCCGGGCTCGCTCTGGTAGAAACCATGAGTCTGACCGACCTTATCATATACTCAGATTCCATGCTGATGGTCAAGTAGATATCCGGGGAGTTCGAAGTAAAGGAACCGAGATTGGTCCCATACCTGGGGTTGGTGAAGAAGAAGCTAGCCAAAATCCGGGCCAAAATAGAACACATCCCTCGGACTGAGAACGTACAAGCCGACGCCCTGGCCCGCCTCGCCTCAAGTGCCGGGGTGGAAAGCGTCGAATATGTCCAGGTCGGACACAAGGAACAGCCCTCTGTGTTCGGCACTTCCGTGCTAAGTGCCGAGCAGGGGGTGGAAGATCAAGATCCGGGCTGGATGGTTTCAATCTGTTCGTATCTCGAAGCCGGTGTGTTGCCGCCGGACCCAAAAGAGGCCAGGCAGCTTCGCACCCGAGCAGCCCAGTTTACGATTGTAGCCGGAGAACTATTCAAACGGGGCTACTCGGCACCTTTGCTCAAGTGCGTAGATGAAAGGAGCGCCGAGTACATACTTAAAGAAATCCACGAAGGCGTATGCGGGAACCACTCAGGAGGGTACGCCCTCGCACACAAGGTCCTTAGACAGGGCTACTACTGGCCGAGTCTGAAGAAGGACGCCCTTGACCTGGCCCGGAGATGTGCGAAATGCCAAACCTTTGCACCCAACATCATCCAACCGTCGCAGCCTCTAAAATCGATCCTCAGCCCGTGGCCATTCGCCAGGTGGGGTGTCGACCTGATTGGCCCCCTTCCTACCGGGAAGGGCGGGGTGAAATACGCTGTTGTTGTAGTGGATTATTTCACGAAGTGGGCGGAAGCCGAGCCGCTTGCTACCATAACAGAACAGAAAATGATAGATTTCTTATGGAAGTCCATCATATGCCGATTCGGAGTACCGAACTCAATCATCACCGATAATGGCAAGCAATTTGAAGGGAGGAAGCTGGAGTCGTTCTGCGAAGAACACCACATCAAACATTTCTTCTCGACACCCTATCACCCTCAGTCCAACAGCCAGGTCGAGGCAGTAAATAAAAAATCAAACAAGGGCTTAAGGTCCGGCTTGAAGCCGCGAAAGGGGCCTGGCCGGAAGAACTCCCGGGTGTACGCTGGGCCTACCGCACAACGGCCAAATCGTCCACCGGCGAAACGCCGTTCTCACTGGCGTACGGGTCTGAAGCCATGATACCAGTCGAGCTCGGCGCCCCAACATTTCGAGTAACCAACTTCGAGGAAGAATCCAACTCCGAGTCGCTGAGAGCTAACCTGGACCTGATTGACGAGCACAGGACGCAGGCCGAACTGAAAAATGCGGCGTACATGAGACGGAGCGAAAGATACATCAACTCTCAGGTCAAACCGCGCTCGCATCAGGTCGGCGACTTGGTGCTCAAAAGGGTGACGGGGCCCGATCCCGGACCCCTCAAGCCAAAGTGGGAAGGGCCATACAAAATCCGCGAAGTCCTCCCTCACGGGGCCTATCGCCTCGAGCACCTCGACCGCACCCCCCACCAATACCCTTGGAACTCGGCGTTTCTGAAGAAGTTTTACCAGTAGGTCTAGATCGATCTATTGTAACTCCCTGTAACGTTTTGTAATGAAGAAGTAATGA
>CACSLK010027752.1:18314234-18326946 GCA_902706635.1 Striga hermonthica | reverse complement strand
ATTGTCTCCACACATATATTAGCCATTTCAGGCTTCTTGGCTTTCTCAACTTCGAGGACCATATCGATGAATGATCGGCGGATCTTTGCTTTGCGCTCCTCCGACAAGGGGATCATATCTAGCTCCAGCATCCGACTTTCTTTCTGCCTTAGAAGTCGGTCAGCAAAGTCTCTCTCGTCCTGGTCGGCCGGGATATGGGCATTCTTCATCTCAGGATTGAAGCCATGCTTCTCCATCTTGTGAAGCAGATAAATGCACAGTTCATCCATGGTGTATACGCCGCTATCAACCCTGTCTATTACCCACCGTAAGGCCAAGGCGGCGTTTAACTCCAGCTCCCATTCTGTTACCGCGCCGGCGTCAGCTTCGTCGTTGGGCTCGGCTACCGATCTCTTGCCGACTTCAATACCCTCTTGGAATTTGAGCTCAGCGGCGGCAGCCATTTCTTGACGAAGCTTGGTTATAGCCACTTCATGAGCTTCACGGCTTCGGATCAGCTCGGCATCCTTATCAGATCGATCCTTCCGCACAGCCTGGAGCTCCGCCCATAACTTTATGAGCTGCTCGTCCTTTTCCTTGGCCACCTCAGCAACTTTGGCCAACTCAACCGACGCAAGATCATGGGCTAACAGTAAGTTCTCTTTCTCGGTTTTGAGAGCGTTCACCTCGGTCAGTGTCGCCTGCAGCTCAGCATCCTTCTTTGACAAGGTCGCCTCATAGCGAGATTTCTCATCCTCCAGAGAAGCTATGGCACCTTCCTTCAGACATAGCTCATGTTGTTTCTCATCGAGTTCATGAGCTCTACTTCGGTAACTGTCCTCGGCCGCTATAAAGCTGACCAGTGCCCGTCCCAAGCAGCCTCGGGCGTAGCTGAATTTCTGGTCATCAGGCAAAGATGCGATCCCGGCGTGAGTTTTCGGGTCCCACGACATCAACGGAACTTTAGCGGCCTTCACCGCTTCAGTGGGGACCCGGTGATTAATGGTGAGCTTTGGTTCGGCAACCGTATGAAACATCGAGAACCAGGGATCAAATACTCCCTCTGGTAGCGTCAGCTCGGCTGCTTTCTTCTCATTAACTTTGAGGAATGAGTCCCTCAAGATGATCTCAGGCTCTTCCTCCTTATCCTTATCAGCGCCGGTGTTCGGTTTTTTCTTCATCCTTTCGGCTACGTGAGATACGCTAGATCTCTTACGCCGCTGGACTACATTCAAAAGCGGTTCTTCCGACATCTCCCGTGAGATGTCGGTCACCATAGCAGGCTCCTCCACCGACGTCATTACCTGTTGGAGCGGGGCAACTACAAGTGGTGGGACCTCGGAAACCGCCACTTCATTAACGACCACCGGTGTCGGTACCGCCGGTGTTGGTTCCACTCTTGTGGATGATGGCTCACCAATCGAGCTCTGGGAACGGTTCGGGTTCTTCTTCCATGATTTCAGAAGATTCATACGTCCTGCCATTTCAGTTGATCGGAGATTCTTGTTTTTTCCGACTTTGTTTTTTAAGTCTAAGTTCGGATTACGTCTCCGATGCTCTTCAGCTTCTGCAGGATCTCCGAAACCGAAGTATCCCAACAACGGGTAATAGACTGTTACAGTAACTTCAAAGTTAAGACGATGTCGTTAACACGAGTAATGATACGAGATAAACGAAGTAAGCGGAGAAGTTAACCTGGTAAGAATGAAGAATCAAAAATTCCGGGAGACAGACCAGCCAACTCTAACCGAGAATCTTTCACAAGCCGTTGATATCGTCGTTTGTTATGAGATACTTCAAATAACTTGTCCACTCGGTCGTACAGTAAGCCTTGAAATTTGGCTCTTTCTTCCCGGTTGGTTTTGCTACAAGGTCACAAAAGTCCACCTGTTAGCGACAACAAAAAACAGAGTATTAATAGTCGAAATGAAGAAAACGATAAACGACTTACAATAACCAGATTTGGTAGCCATTGGGATGCTTGTCCCATCAGCAAGAAGATCGTTAGCGAAGTCGGGGCATTGCCAATCTCCCCCGACCCACAACCACTCCTCTTGGAAGCCATGTAAAGTATCGGGGACCTCCATTATTAGTTCACCGACTTTAACCCTTGGCTGGGGTTTACCGACAATGGAAAAGGTGAGAAGTGGGTCCGACACTTGTCTATCCGGGCTCTTCCGGAATGTAAACATGCTCCTCATGTCCTTTGCCGACGGCAGATCCCACTTTTTCTCGGCAAAAAGTACCAGCAACCCAATAATTCGTTTCCAAGAATTTGGAGCGATTTGGCATATCGGAAACTCCCAGTCCCGCAAATACTCGGTGATTATGCGTGGCAAAGGAAATCGTAAGCCCGATCTTAGGCTCTCAGCAAACACTCCGACGCAGTTGGGTGGAGGGCATGTGATCCTCTCACCTGGGTATGGGGCAAACAGGTGTACCGACGAAGGAACTCGAATTTCGCCCCGTAGCATAACGACGTCGGCGTCAGTAAGAATACTCGGTTCGCCATGAGATGTAATTTCAAAACTCGGCCATCTCCTAATAGGACGCCTCCAAAATCTCGAGTCGTCGATGGCGTTTCTCTCTACAACTTTATCCCCTTCGCTGTCATTTAGACGGATTTTCAGCCGTTCAACAAACACTGGATCCCACCGGTTATACTCAGATAATAACTCCAACTCTCCGGAGTGGACCATGTTGATCATCATTACGTCCAACTCGTCGTCACCCGAAGACGCCCAAGATACACTCATGATGTCGAGAAAGAGGGAAAATTCGGAGTAAATAAATAAAATACGATGAAGAATTCTTACCACAAAAAGTCGTTCGTGGATCTGAAGTGCTTTGAGTACGGTTGAAGAGCGATTAATTTGCAAAGAAAGCCAAAAAGAGTGAGTGCAAGAAGAAGATGAAAGTAAAGTAGATCTCAAAAGAAAAATTCTTATTTATATCAAACCCTAGATTTGAAAGCGACCGTTGGGAACCGATGGGAATAGGGGCGCGTGGATTACACGTTCTGGATCTGCGAGTCGACGCGACCCTTGAGAATCGTGCCTCTTTATAACAGCTACGTGGCCTATTTTAAGTGACCATTATCCCTATTGATAAAACGGTGCAATTAATTTCAATAAAGCGCACCGTTTCAACTTTCAAGTATCATTTCTACAAGCGTGAAGACATCGGATGCAGATGATGGAACCGACATGTCGCATTAATACAAGAATTTAGTTAAGTTCTGTTACAGTTTCAGCATCACTGCCCGTCTTCTGTCCAGACGACCATTAATGCTGGGGGCCACCTTGTTGATATCATTTTCAGTAAGCCAGAATTAAGTTACGTTGGTCCGCCAATTGGGGTCAGTATAAGGACAATTAAGATTCATGCAAGCACGTGACACTTTCACCGACTTCAAGACGGCTGAACGATGAAAGATTCAACAAGAACCGACATCTTCATTATTTAACCGATATCACATGTCGGTCAACACATGTCGGTCAACACACGTCGGTCAACACACGTCGGTCAACATATGTCAGTCACAACATATCGGTTATAACTGGGTGAACCGATATCTATAACATGCCACCTCAGCATGGTAAGGCGGCGACAACTCAGCATAAATCATCATTACGTTTGTCCAAGTGGCGAGTTATCAAGAAAAGCAGCTAAGAGCCGCCTTTGACCTTTCAAAATGTAATGATTACTGTACGGATAAATATTGTACTTAAATATAAAAGGAGAAAAAATAAATCTCCAAAAGACAGACAATAATAATAAGACTTTACTACGAACATTCCATCTCCTTTTACAATATACCAGTTCTTATCGTTGAATATTCGATTGTACTCTAAATTCACTACAATCAGACCGTTGTTAATTCCTGTTTGACAACACGTTTCTTGTAAAACGTATTATGAAAGTACGTTTTATTTTACGTTAATTTTCTTAATCGTGATTTAATTAAGTTAATCATGTTTAAAAATTTATGTCGTTATAAAACGTGTCATGATAATACGTTTTGTTTTGGAAACGTATTCTGAGAATACGTTTTACAAATGAAAACGTATTCTTAGTATACGGCTGTTTTATGTTGGTCGACAGCCTTTTTTTTTGTCCAGTTAATTTTTTTTTTAAATTAAATAATAAAATCGACAATGCATGGGTTGTTCCAAGTTTTAGACTATCTTTATCAATATCTCAACCCAATCCAACTCAACCCAACCCAACTCAACAATTAAAAATTATTTCTCTCACTCCCACCTACCCAACTTAACATTTCAACTCAAATTATTTTTATCCCCAACTCAACTCAACATAAAATATTTATTTAATTTAATTTATTTAAAAATTATAAAGTGTTCCAAAATATATCAAATGTGGTCTCTATTTGTAGAGCATGAAAAAATATAAATTCTAGTATTTTTTTAATTTTTTTTAACAAAAAAAAAATGCACTTGTCCAATAAAAATTGGACAAGTATTCCATTCCTAACCAACAACCGGGTCGCGACCCAAAGTCACATTGTGACCTGGGTTGCCTTATTTGATTACTTTTTTTTCTTTTGTTTTTTCTCCGTGACCCAACAGCGGGGTCACGGATAAACATAGTCTTATAAATCTTTTATTTTTTTTTTGCAACCACTCCAAAGAAAATTTATAACTAACAACATAGTTCTTACAAACCCGACCATCCAACTAGATGAAAAAGAAACTACTCCAAATCATAAGATTAGAATAGAATTTCTCTGGGAACTTTACAAGTTATCCCTCCGCACAGTCAATATGGTCACTCTAAAACTAGAAATCCACAAGCTACCATCAAAAATAAAAGAACAACAAATAAGAGAACTAGATAAAAACAAAATATATGAAAGAAACTCTTTGAACCTGCCGTACTCTAAAAGACTTTGGCAGAATCTCTTGCAGGAGAATAGGATCATTGAAACAATAGAAGAAGTCTTTGAGATCATGAAATAATGTCAATTCCAAACCCCATCTAATATGTCTCAATTCAACCTCCAATGCGCACTTTAAATAATTTTCAGAATGAGCCCAAGTTTTAAGCAAACATTTTCCATCAGAAACCACACACCCCATGCCAACTTGACCCCCTGAAGATCTATGAGTAGTAACAGCTAAAAATAGATGCCCTACCACACTAGAAAAATGATCCACATGGTTTACGGAGTTTAAGTCCACTTCCTTGCCCATCACTTCCTACTTTTGTTTAACAACATTCAATTCAACCCAACCCCCTAAAACTTTTTCAATGATCAACTTCTCATTCACCCAAGTTTTGTTAAAAGTCCACTTGTTTCTAGCTTTCTAGATTTCCCACAATATGAAGGTTGAGAGAATCAGCCTTTCTGACATACAAGACTCTTTCACTCCTCCACAAACTTTTAACCACCAGCTCTTGAAGTTGGCTTTATGTCCTTTAAAATGATTCAACTGAACTCTACTAATCTTCCGACATTTAGCTGCTCTATTAGAATTGATCAATGCATGGATCTACATCTTCTACTTTTTTACCACAACACTCACAAATTTTATTCATCCAGGTATCCTTCTTCAATTGAGTCTTCACTCCAATAAACTCAAAGCCACATCTCCACAGTAAATTCTTTATTTTGCTTAATATAGGAAACTTCTACATACATTTCCATGTAGTTTGCATTTCTCCCTAAATGCAGCTTGAACTAGTCTCCTTTTACTGGATTTACCTTTTATGACTCAAAATAGTTTTGTAAGCTTCTTTGACTGTGAACAAGCCCTTCATGCTTCCATGCCAAATGAGTTTGCCTTTAGTCCCTTGGGTCTTTATAGGAATAGCCAAGATCAAACCTACATCATAAGGGTTAAAGGATTACAAAATTTTCCCTCTGTCCCAAACTCTCTGCCCATCGAACATTAAGTCATTCACCTTCTGAAATCTCAGCTTATCACTCTGGAATTCACACTTGGGTTTAAAGTTGGAATTATTGGGCACCCAAGGGAAATCTCAAAATAGAATGCCCATCACCCACTTCAAATCTAGCCCCTGAAACGAAAGATTTCCTGACTCTCGGCTAACTCCTCCATAACCAAGAATCAGACCCTCTAGACTCTAAATCACTCAACTTTCTCACCAAAAGTATCTCCCTTTGATCACTCTACTCACATACAAGTTAGGATTAGTTGTAATCCTCCACAATTGTTTTACCAATAAAGCTCCTTTAAAGCCCATTTTAAGTCTCTAAAACCCAAACCTTCATGCTCCTTAGGATTAGCTAACAATTCTCATCTAGCCCAATAAATCATATTTTCCCCATTTCATTCTTCCCCCACCAGAACTTAGCAAACTCTGTGCATAAGCTAGTGATAACTGACCTAGGACCTCTAAAGCATGACATAACATAAATAGGAATTGCACTGAGAATTGATTTAATTAGAGTCGCCACCTTCACTCAAAAAAATATTTTTCCAACTCTCAAATTTTTGCCCGACTCTCTCAACTAGAAACGGAAACACTTCTCGCTTAGATTTTCCAATCCCCAAGGAAGACCTAAGTATCTAAAAGAAGAGACTTTGGTGATTTCATTCAAGATTGAACATATTTCAGCTTATTTGTCCAAAGAAGTGTTTGTAGAAAATAAAATGGATTCAATTCTCCTGTGGGGAGCGATTTTAGTTGGTGTGTTTGTGTCTGTTAGTTGTGTGTTTGTTTTTCTATTCTAGCGTGGCTAGCGAGATTCTAGGCGGACTTTTGTTCCGTTCTCTCAGTTTCTAGTTCCGAGTTGTAATATTCAGCCTTGGGCTGCTTTTTGCACAGTTGTGCGTTTTGATTTATAATATCTCTATCGTTTTGGCAAAAAAAAAATAAAAATAAAAAAATAAAATGGATAATTTATCTAGGTTGACCATCTGCCCTGAATCATTCCCATAAGCTTTCAGAATATTAAGAATTTTAAAAGCATGATTCTTATGAGCTCTACATAATAAGATTGAATCGTCAACAAAAAGTAGATGAGAGATGACAAGGGATTTGAAACCTAATCTAAACCCTTTGAAGTCCCCAATAAGACTATCTTGTTTTATCAAATTGGAAAAGGCCTAAGAAATAAGAATGAAGAGGTGAGGAGATAATGAATCTCTTTGCCTAAGACCTCTAGAGGGTTTCAGAAAACCTTAAGACTGCCCTTGGAAAGCAAAAGAGAATAAAGTGGAACAAACACAAGCACTTAGTCAATGAACTTCTTACAAGAACCCATTTGCCTACATAATCTAGACAAAAAGGGTCACTCTACCCTGTCATATGTCTTTGCCATATCAAGTTTTATTACCATGAAACACTCTTTTTCTTTTCTTTTGTTGTTTAGAAAATATATGCGTTCATTTGCAATGATAATATATTATCAACAATTTGTCTTTCTGGAATAAAAGCAGTTTGAGAATGAGATATGCAAACAGAAAAAACAACTTTATGCCTATCAACAAGAATTTTGGCATTATAAATCACAGAAAAAGACTTATAGGTCTAAATTCATACACAAATTGAGCATTTAACTTGTAGGAAATCAGGGTTAACACAGCGTGATTGAGACTTTGGGATATTCTGCCATGTTTAAAGAATTCTTTCACGTCTTGACGAAAATTTTCTTTTTGTGATCTCCCAAGATTTTTTAAAAAATATTGCAATCATCCCATCTGCCCTAAATGCTTTACATTGGTCCATTCCCATGTAGGCATGTGAATTTTCTCCTCTCTACACTGAACCATTCTACACTGAATCACAACGACAATTATCAAGAGAAAGAAAGACGAAGATGGTCTTCCGATATCTTGGCCTGGTCCATATTCCGATGAACATTCATTCGATACTTCTATTCCATTACTTATGATAAGAAGAAAGAAGATGGTCGAGGGAGACAAAAGTACGATGCAATTGAGATAGTCAGCTGGCTAAGATCGAATCTGCACATGGACTTGAGAGCTCCTACTCGTATATGGTAAAAAAGCATGTCGAGATGAAGGATATCAAGACTTCGGCTGCGGTAATCTCATGAGCCTTTATTTTTTCCACTAGTTCAAGGTATGTATGTTTCGTGAATCTACCATGAATTAATGGAGTCCCCAAGTACTTTCCCATCTGATTCATTTCCCTAGTGACTGAGACATGAATCCTCTCTAGATTACATTGACTATCCAAAGGATTTTCAAATTTAAACGCAATGCCAAAATGATTGGTCAGCCCCCTTAATACCTTTTGATTATTTTAACATTTTACCCCATTTGCCATAGACAAATTAGATAGACTATTGATGGTCCTTCTTTGTTTCACTTAATCTTGAAAAGATATAGAATTTTTATCACCCTCTCTAAGCCAAATTTCTTTAGATTTTTGTTTTCAGAACAATTATTCATCTTTACATGGAAGATTTACGAGGTCTTTGGAATAAATTTATACAATTCAACATTATATAAAATATTAGTTTGGCATCGTCCGACAACCCTAAGTGTTTTCTAGAAAAACTTTATTGTTACATAAGGAAAAGAAATTAAAGGGAGGTTGTCTATTTATTTACTTGTGAATTAATTAAGTTTTTAGTATTTATTATTAATAGCATATTGTATATATTTACCATAGTTTGTATTATGGAGACCTAAACCTTTACGAGAAAAATTACATAATACGTATCTTATATATATTTACTTACCATATACTTGCATTAATGATTTGATTATATATCATAATTAGTTTTATCGCTCTTGTAGATTAGGAATGATTGACAAGGACTATGAAAGGATGAAACTTGTTAGTGCTATATACTGAAAGCTTGGCTTTGGTTGATATTACACTTTTACCTTTTATGAATGAGAAACATGTTAGATTAAACAAGTTCTACGTTCTGTTGTTTTTCATTAGATAGTGTGGGTCGTCATCAGGCGAACCGAAAATCATGCTATCAGTTACTCGCGAAACAAGAATGATGGTTCACAACCTAGATGGACATGAACACCCCATCAGAACGGTTGTAGCGTCAACTGTACAGTTCGTCTTGGCTGATTAGTTGCCCTAGTACATTTATGTATTGAACAAGATTCCAGAGAGGAGCAGTTCGTTTTATATTGATCGCCGTAAACGAACTAGGCCTCGACTAATTACTGCGTGCTCTTAACTCGTAAGATATTAAACAGACATATATGTGTAATATTTATTACTTTGATTCACATGGGTGAGGCTTAGTGAAATGGGCCAATAAACTCTCTGTCTTGGGTAATATTGTTGTATGTAGGATGTGCTGATATGATATTTACGTTCATCATGTACGTTTAGTTTGATGATGTCCCCGGAGTGAGTTCATGAAGGAATATTATGCTAAACCCTATAGGTGGATTAAATTCCGGCATAGTAATAATGTGATAAACGAGCGCTAGCTTCGGTGAAATAATAGTAAATTAATTAATTCTTGATTGTCAGTAATCGAATTAATTAATGGAAATTATATTTTAAATATGGAGAGATAAATCGAGTAATTATTATTGGAGTCTCAATTGTAAATTGGGCTAGAAAAATGGAGCACAATAATATTATGTTGGTGGCCTATTTAATATTATTTAATTAATTAGAATAAGTGGGCTGACCCACAAGTATTTTAATTAATTAAGGAGACATATTCCTAATCTCCTAAGGGTCCCTAATGTAGCTCTATATATACATCATTAAGCTCATAGATAGAGGAGATTGACATATTACATGCCCTAATCATGCGCCCCATCCTTTCTTTCTCTCTCAGTTCTCATTCGAGCTTTATCTTCTTATTGTTATTCCACAAGTACTAGTTGAAGAGAGTGTTTGAGATATACAGTAGAAGATCAATAGGTGTTCGAGACCCGATAATCTTATACACGAAATTGACGGACCACGAACCTGAGCCCGAGATCCGCCAACCGCGACCGCCTCAGGCCCGCCGGACAGCCGCCGTGAAGCTGTCGGATCCGATCGTGACCATCCCGAATGTGCGGCGCGCCACCGTGGCCGGGGCGACGCGCCTAGCTTCGTGACCGCACGCGCCCGGCGATTTGACTCGATTCCCGATGCGATCCAACCCACGAGCTTGTTCCGATTCAATTGCGAGCCCGACATTCCGTTCATGATCCAATTCAGTTCGTGTGATTGTGTATGGCCATCCGGAAGATCAACCAGATCGCCAAAAATTTTAAGCCGTAAGTTCTCTACGTCAAACCTTTAGTTCCGCTGTGCATAGGTTTACGTTTGCTATTGAATTCGTTATTTGTACATAACGAGATCCTCATAGATCCCAACAGAACTATCCACATATGAAGGATCTTGGACGTTTTGAACAAGATCTTAAAAGGATGTAGAAAGATTCATCTCCATATCATCTTAGATTTGGAAGATTGACTGTTTTTACAGTATCCATATTTATGCACTGCTCTTATTTACAGTACCATAACCATTTTCCTGATACTGAATTTGGCATCTGAGAAACTTCGTTGAAAACCCCACCGGCGTTGAGTTCTTGCAGGTACACACGCGATGATTCAGGCAAATCAGAGCTTATTTTAACCAATCCTATCCAGATCTAGGTGGTGACATCAATTGGTATGCAAAGAATCTCGACCGGCTGGAATTGAACTGCTCATAAGCTTCCTCGCCGGTTGAATGCCATAGACCTGCAAAAACTCTCACACCAGAGGGTTTTCCAGTGAAGAGCCTCCGATGCTTAAATGAGTATGTGTAGAAGATGATTTGTATAGAAATGTAGAATATATGGACGTAATGACTGAAATTATACATCTCACCCTATATATACGGGTGAGGTACCTACTTTTAGAAGGCTTCCCGAATGTGATGAGCTAGTTGTCCGATAGTACAATCTATTCAGCACAATGTGTCAGAGGCGGTTGGATCAATAAGGTAGTGCCACGTGGTTTCACCCATGTGGAGGTTTAATTCTCCTAAGATTCCTTCTTATCCCTTAGTCTTTCCTTTCGTATTAGGCCGCTTAATGTTACGACGACCAGCTCTAGGTCAATTAAGGTAAGGTGCAGACTGCTCAGGGTCTGAGTTCTGGTCGATCGCACGACCATCCGTATCTACAGGTCGAGTTTCTACCACGCCTTCCGAAGGCTCTAGCTCGACATGTTCTCGCTGTCTCAAAACCCTTATGTTGTCTTCCAGATCGAAGGCTCTTAATCCTCAACTGGTGACGCTCGACCACCTCCATCTCTGCTCCAACTCCGATCAACCAAGCAGTTTGCTCGGCTGAGTCGACCAGTTTACTTCCTTAGGTATAGTATCACATATCAAATATGTAATATAGATGTCAAATCAAAGATCATTAAAAAATAATGTAACGCCCCGTTATTTAAAAGATAAAATATCGAATATTTTTTTAAGAAAACCAGAGTTTATTTTTCGCAAATCATTATAAAAATTTGTTTCACGGCATTACTCAAAATCTAATATTTCTATCAAGACATTAAAAACATAAATGTTTCAAAATAAACACGATTCATATAATCAATTTGTAATTCAAACATTCAAATTTGAATATAAATTTCAACAGAGTTTACAGAAATATAAACATAATTAAAGACGACCATGCCCGTCCTCTCGTATCCGCCGCCAGCTCGATCAACCTGAAAAACAAAGGGGTGAGCACCGTCTCTTGGCTCAGTGGTAAAATTCATACTATGCATCGATTCAGTATAAACATAGATAGGATAATAATTATATAAACATGCAGAACTTACTGTCTCACCACTGACTGATATCATCCCGACTTCAAGCCTACAGGTAAATTCGGACTAGTGACTCTTATTTCAAGCCTCCATAATTTATTCGGCTAATTAGCTATTATACACCATTAACCTATGTTCATGAACGTCGGTATTGTTACTTACTAGTGCAATCGGCATCAACCGATCCTGCTAATAAATAACTCTACTAGTGTCATTGGCATTACCCAGTCCCGCTAGTAGATAACTTAACTGATAATTACCCGACCTAGTGACTCCTATTTCAAGCCGCCATGGTAAAAGTTCACATCACACATTCTGCCCACCGGCCCACAAGCACATGTATATAAAAACTATATTACCGCATGTTTATACAGAATAAACCATAGTATAGAACCCCCACCTAGATTGCTTACTTACTGACTGAACTACTTCAATGAACGTGCGTCCGAATAAGGGATTGACTCCTCTTAATCTACAGTTTAAAATAATTTCCCTTATCATCAAAGGTGTTGGCAAATAAGCAAATAAGGCATACAAGGACAATTAAGAACACATAAAACATATAATTCACGCTTAGCAAATAAAACAATTAAAATTGCACATAAAACAAATAATTCACACTTCTCAAGCTTTAACCACCAAATAGATGCCATAAAAACTGAACCTAAGTCTCTGAATATAGACATTTTCAGCATGTAAGACTAATCGAATAAGGCTCAGCAACATACAATGAACTGAGGTCAACATCATGCAACACCCATCTCATTCTCTCTTCTACTCTTAAGACATAAAAACATGAATTTGTATACATGTGCTCAGTCCCAATATCAGCAATATATATAACACCCGAAACAAGCCCAAAACTCAAGGCAACAACTTCCAAAAACTCAACAAAACAAGGCCTGGACAAAACATGAACAAACTCTATCTCTTCTATAACTTAGGCATGCTTGTTCATCAAACTCAAAGCTGAACTTAACACT
>CACSLK010027752.1:18284791-18307291 GCA_902706635.1 Striga hermonthica | reverse complement strand
CCATAGGGGATTTGAATGTATATTTTTTACGGGTTTTTTTATGCCTGCCATATACTGGATGTGATTGGGCACTCATTTAGCTCTGTCATTGTGTAGAGGTAGCACCACAAGTGTTTAGTGTTCAATTGAATGCTGTTTTTGACGACCTTCATCATTTATAGGTGTTGAAGCTACAGATGGAACTGTACCGGTTGCGTCTGCATTTTCTGGTCATCAAGAAGGTAGTAACAATTCCTCATTTCTTTTACTTGAAATTGGAGCACAAAATTTGCTTTACTTGCAAATGTGATGCTAATTAGTAGATGTTGCTTGCAAGTAATGCACACACACACACACATATGTGTGTGTGCATCACCGAGGCCAGAGGTATAACCTAATAACGTAGATAAGCAGAAATAATATTATGAGCTGATAGGAAAAGAAATGGAAAAATTATGTGTTTTGTTTTTTATGTCTTTGTTATTGTTATTCGTTATACTTAAATATTCGCTTCTTGTAGATTGTTTAATTTGTCTGGGTTTTACTTCGTATTTTTCTGTAAATAATCATTTATCATACAATTTATGTAGAATAATATTTATAGCAGTCAACTACTTCAATTTGTGTCATATAGAATTTAGTTGGGTGTGGGGGTGTCCAGAACACAAACCGCACTCTTTGCTGGTTCTCACATTTCCCAATCAACATCTGCGTGACTAACTATTGCCTGATTATGGTGATACTCACATTTTCATTGCTTTATTTTGATGGTGCTTGAATGTTGGATAATAGCTGCCATTTTAAAATGATTCCATGTGCCTTGGATTTTGCGTTCCTGCTTATTGCCAGTTTATGACTGCCTTCTCGTATTTTATTAGTTGTTGAAGCCAAAGATGGAACTATTTCTGTTGCTTCTGCATTTGCTGGTCATCAAGAAGGTAATGTTGTTCCTCTTTTCTTTTCTTATTCTTTTTCCTCTGGTTTTGGTATGGTAATTTCTAGCACCAAAATTGAAAGTATTTATAATCTAATTGAACAGAAATTTTTTTGACCTGATCTACTTACAGGTGCCACTATATTTATATCCGGTCATCGAGACCACAGTTAAAGCTGATTACTGATAGAAGGTTTATAATAAGCACACTTTGAAGAAATTAGGTCCAGTCGTAGTTTTATTATTATTATTATTATTGGTGAAGAAAGTTAAATCACTCAGACTTTGAGATAGATTAAGATAGATCTTAGATGATCATGAAGTAGAATCCATAAATGAATATTGTACATGGAGGTATATTTTAGTTGACTTTGTCGCTGGTACACAGTAGGTCAATGATATAAGCCTAAAAATGTTTTGATTTTCAAAAGAGCTTGTGCCTACGGGCCTCAATGTTTTTATATTACACCAATGGACTTCTTCATACAAGTTATTTACAGTTGTCATGTAGAGGCTTTGGTTACAAAACTAACTTGTTTGAAGATATAGCTTATCATGCCTTTAGTACTGCTTATGTCCATCATTCTTTTGTTTGGCCTTTTTCCTTAGATGGTTTCTGGAAGCAAGACACTAGTTGATCGAGCAATATTAACTATATTGTTTTATTCTCACAGCTGTTCAGGATAGAGATCACAAATTCTTAACAAGAGCTGTTGAAGAAGCTTACAGAGGTGTAGAATGTGGAGATGGAGGTCCTTTTGGTGCTGTTGTGGTGCTCAATGATGAAGTCGTTGTAAGCTGTCACAATCTGGTTCTCAAGCAGACAGACCCTACTGCTCATGCTGAGGTTACAGCAATAAGAGAGGTTAGAACGGCACCGTTAGAAAATTGGATGTGTGAAATGAAAATGTGTGCTGCCAAAAGTTTCTGATTAACTAAAAACTAAGCATACGACTAAAGGGATGTGTCCTATGGAATAATCTGGAATGTCGGCTATATAGGATAACATGAACTGAGTTGGCGATCAGAACATATCTGGATAGAACTTATTACGGGTTTTTGAAAACTAAGTAATTTTTGCTGGGCCCTTGTCATTTTTTTAGGTAATATTTTGAGGAGATTTTTGAAAGTGAGATTGATGTGAGATATAAATATAAAAACTAAAGTTGATGTCATATGAAAACAATAAAATAATGAATGGTAATCATAAATATGTGAGTAGATTAATAGTAACTTTTTTGCAAAGACGTAGTGATGATTGATTTTTATTTAAAAATTATATTGCTGAAATTGAGGAGAAAAAACTGACATGAGTGAATAGTGTACTTTTTGAGCAATCTTCTCCAGTGAGATATCCAATCACCCCATTCATATGTGGCACATTGATACATTCTTGTCCCAAGTATCCCCTCAAGAAGATTATGAAGATTACTAGAGGAAGGAGTATTCAAATAGAATGAAAGATCTCACTATTAATGAATAGAAAAGATAAAAACAAAAGAAGGAGAGAAAAAGTCCCCCACCTTCTTGTTTTATAGTTATTACAGTTATTCAATTATATTATAGTTTGTTTCATTGTGTGCATATTCTCCTTATATATATCGACGGCAATGATTCACATTTCACATTGATAACCACTTTGATCTCTGAGATCTATAGTTCTTGTGATTGCCAGGTTTATGTAGTAACTTTGGACTGCACGGTTTTCTGGATTGCTAGACTCAACTGTGTTAGTCATAGGAAATTGTCAGAAGAAAATTCAATATGACATAGTTATAGGAATTCAGCTTCAGAATAATTATTTTTGCTATGGGCTTACATAGGATGGCCTTGAGGATGTTTTCCTGTCCCCCCTGCAGTTCAGAAGAATATCGTTTTAATTTTATTCATATTTTTGCTCAGTATCATAACAGTACCTCATAAAATTCTTATATTTAGTTATGAAATCCTTTCATCATGCTATGCAGTTGCCATCTTGTTCAAACTTGGAATTTATTTGTGAACATTATCTGGTCCATTAAATTTGGTTTCACTTGCCATAATTGGTCAAGCTTCTCAAGCTGGTGCATATTTTTCAGGCCTGCAAGAAGCTCAACAGGCTGGAGCTCTCGGACTGCGAGATTTATGCTTCTTGCGAGCCATGCCCTATGTGCTTTGGTGCCATCCATCTTTCAAGAATCAAGGTCGAGTGCTCAAGTTCATTTTCTATGTCGAACATTATTCTTTTCCCAGTTTTTCCGTTAATCCTAAACTTACGATAAACCCCCCAATTTCTTCCAGAGATTGGTTTATGGAGCTAAAGCAGAAGCTGCAATTGCTATCGGTTTTGATGACTTCATTGCTGATGCACTTAGAGGAACCGGTTTCTACCAAAAGGCTAATTTAGAAATCAAAAGAGCTGACGGCAACGAGGCCGTGATTGCAGAGCAAGTGTTCGAGAAAACCAAGGCCAAGTTTCATATGTATTGAGGACTTGTCCTCCCTAATCGTGTCATTATCCATTAATCCTTTTTCAGTCATTCGATCAGTGGCTTCTCGCATTAACTTGAAGACTAACCAATTGTTCACATTCGTATTTGTGCAAACATTTTACGCTTGAAACAAATGGAATTCGTTAATCTACTGTTTTATGTGCATGAACTAAGAATCATAGACTAATTCAGATTTCGATTTCACATAGGGAACTCTCGCTTTGGTTTTTTTTACTGATATCATCTTCATGATTTCGATTCTAGTCCAGTATGCATCATGTGACCGAGGATGAATATTTTCATCCTAAGTGGCTACGACGAATATGCATATGATGAGTGATAACCATGATTTGGATTCCAGTCCCGTATGCATCATCGACTGAGGACGAATATCCGAAGTGGCTATGATGACTGATATACATGGTCATCGTAAACTACACTTCTATTATTGATATACATGGTCATCGTAAACTGCACTTCAGTTTTTACAAATTGATGTCTTTGAGATCAAATGCCACTGAGATTTATCTGTTCGTTCTAAACGTTCGTGTTATATTTGTTACCACCATTAGTGCTTCTTTCCTAAGTGGAGAAAGTTTCTTCACAGTTCTAATTTTCACTATGTTTTTTTTTTTTTTTATATGTTTCCTTATGTGAGACACTTGGATTATGGAATGTTAATGATTTTTTCTCAAAAAACCATGCACATGATCTCACCTGATATTTGCTTGATATATATTACCACTAATAATCACATGTTTTTGCTATGGAGCCATCGGACGGCTCGGTTTATGGAGTCATCCATTGTTATTCACAATGATGTATTGACACGGGTCCTGCAATAAATGCACATTGGACTATGTGTCAGTACGTAAAGAGTCATCTGATGGGTTCATAGAATTTCGGAATGTTCACATGTACATTTATTTTACACATTGTTTACATATATATATATGGACAATGGACAATGTGCATTCCTCAAATTCCCTTCCTTTATTTCAAGATCAATTCTACTTTCCTTCTGCAGGTGCAAGAAATCTTTAGCATTTAAAACACTTCTTGGATAAAAACATCTAAGCAAACATATGAGTATTAGTTGATAGTTTTTCTTTCTGCACAAATATGCCCTTAAGGCCTTTTGCAAAAGACAAGATCAGATTACACAAACAACACACACCAATGATAACAACAAACCTCTTTAGCTTTTCTCTCATCACATTCTCCCTCACCCTCCTTTTCCTCACTACACTACACAATGACAAGCTTCATGACCCTGAAGAAAACCGATCAGCTCATCACGAGTCTTTACAAAAACATCTCTCTAGGAGATCATCGGCTAAAACCCCCGGGTGGTACCAAGTCATTGCGAGAAGGACAAACGGCAGAAAAAAACTGAAGGTGGGCCGAATTCGTCTCACAAACACATCATCAGCATTTGAAAACCGCGAGTACTTGTATGGGGACACGATTGAGATGATAGATATACAAGTCCAGCGAGTCTCTAGGGACGTCAGGTGGGCCGACTTATTCCCGGAGTGGATTGATGAGAGCCTGCCTTGGGACTCACCCGATCAGTGCCCTCACATTCCAATGCCGGAGTTCGAAGATTACAATATTGATCTGGATGTGGTGATGGCCGAAGCCCCGTGTGGGGAAACAGTAAAAACGCGTATTGGGAGAGATTTTGGCCACGTTCTTAGGTTGCAAATAAATTTGGTGGTCGCTAACATGTTGGTTAAAAGCGGGAGGCGGATGTGGGCCGTGTTCGTGGGGTCGTGTGGCCCGATGTCGGAGATTTTTAGGTGTGATGACCTAATATGGCATGAAGGGGATTATTGGATTTACAAGCCTGATTTAGGGAGGTTGAAGCAGAAGCTTCGCATGCCTGTGGGTTCATGCCAACTTGCTCCTGCATTTCCGGAGCAAAAAGTGAATAACCGAGCAAGAAGAGAAGCTTATGTCACGGTACTCCACTCGTCCGAGGACTACGTGTGCGGCGCCCTCGCCCTCGCCCAAAGCATCCTCAACTCCAACTCCACACGAGACCTCGTCCTCCTAGCCGACCACTCCATAACCCCCAAATCCCGGCTCGGCCTCCGTGCCGCCGGCTGGAAAATCCGGCACATCAAGAGAATCCGCAACCCCCACACCCAAACCGAGACCTACAACGAGTGGAACTACAGCAAGCTCCGAATATGGCAGCTCACAGACTACGACAAGCTCATATTCATTGACTCCGACTTTTTAATCTTAAAAAACACGGACAAGTTCTTCGCCCACCCCCAGCTGTCGGCTGCGGGCAACAGCCGCCACCTCTTCAACTCGGGCTTCATGCTGGTGGAGCCCTCGGTCTGCACTTTCCGGGCCTTCATGAGGCAGCGTGCTGAGGTGGCGTCGTACAACGGCGGGGACCAGGGGTTTCTGAACGAGGTGGTGACGTGGTGGCACAGGTGGCCGGCCAAGGTGAATTTTCTCAAGGATTTCGGGCCGGACGAGGGGACGCACGAGGAGATACCGGATGACGTGTACGCGCTGCATTACTTGGGATTTAAGCCGTGGATGTGTAGAGGGAAGGAGCGTGACTGCAACTGGGACGTGCCGGAGAATAGGCGCTTTGCGAGCGATAAGGCGCATAGGATGTGGTGGCGGGTTTTCGAGGGGATGGCCGACGAGCTTAGGGATCTTTGCGTGATTACGCCGGAGATGGAGGGGAGGATGGAGTTGCACATAGCCAAGGGCTGATGATGGATTACACCACAAGAAATACAAATTACACATCAAATAAAATATATTTCATAATTCATATTCATCTCATTTTGCATAAATAACATGTTTGCTGAGAATGTGAGCACAGTAGCGCCCAGTTCGTCTTAAAACTATGTGTAAATTTTATCTGCAATTATAAATTAGTTTGATGATTAGTCTCTGCTACGAGATTATATGTAAATCCATGCGTGACATATAGTAAACATTTTTTTTCGTTTGAGATTTTGAGCGACATTTTGAGATTTTATGAGATTCGAGGCTTTTTATTATTTTCTAATTTAGCCGGACTTAGTTCTGGAGGTGAGATGGGTGAGATTTTGTATATGGGTTTTTCTTTTGAAATCACAACAAAATTTAAAAATTATTAATTAATTCTAGTTTCAAATATAAAATATGATTTGTAAGACTTTTAAAAATCTTAAATAAATACTTCAGACACTTATGAAAGTCTTAAAAAATTTAAATTAAATACGTCAGAAATTCTAAAATCTTAAAAAGTGTTTAGAAATTCAAAACAAATACATTCATAGTTCATGATTTCTGTTTTAGGTTATTTCTATGACTGAAAAATTTGTGTACATATGCCATGGATATCTATATATAATTATATATTGAAAGAGATTGATGGAACAATGTGAAATAGAAATTTTGACTTTGAAATTAAACGAGTTGACTTATTATTAAAAGAAATATAGTAAAGGTTACTTTAATATTAAAAAAAATTATACATAGTCGTTATAAATCATACAATTCGGTTAATATTGAATAGGTTTTGTTTTTCAAAACTATTATTTTAATATGCACGATAAAATTATAAATATAATTACAAAATAAAAAATAAAAATTAATTATAGAAATTTATTGTGATACTTATTACAAAGTTACAATAGAATCTTATTTATCAACATTAATAACAAATTACAGTGATTTCTTTTTTCATTTTTTAACCAACCATATACCAAAATATTTTTTTATCATATCTTCAAAAAATTATTTAATCAAGAGGATTAATTTATAATCCTTTGAGTTATCAATAACTCAATCAATTCAGTTTTTAAAAAAATTTTAAACGCAATTTTGCACTATGAACAGAAACTTAACTATTTATCATTTGTAATAAATTAATATTTATCCTTAATAACAAATCACGCGTTCCCCTTTCTTGTTGGTCAATCGGCCTGCGTTCTCTTTTTTTGTTGGTCATTCAGCCATATGTAGACCGAGATATGTGTGAGAACATTATTAAATTATAAGTACAAAATAAACTTAGAAATTAGTAGCAACAATATTATTGATATAACTACCACAATACTACAATAGAATTAACATCTCAACAACTAAAAAATCATCTATTTAAGGATTTCAAAAATATTCTTTGATTTTACCAATAATTGCACCAAGGTAGTTTTTAAGATTCATATTGCGATTAACAATATAATAATATAAATCATATAAATTAATATATAAAAATTGAAATATTTATAATATACATTATTATAATTATAAGAATGAAATAAAATAATATTGATGTAATTAAATAATAATAAAAATTTTAACTTCAAAATAAAAAAAATACAATCTTTTTCAATTATGCGTTGATTATAGTATTTGCCACAGTTTTTCAACTTTAGCATAACTTATTTAAAAATTAAATAATATATTGTAATAAGGTATGAGTAACAGAAGATAGAGAGAGATAAATATTATGTAAGCGTTATTTATTGATAATGATTTAATATTTTAAATTTTCATTACCCTTAATTATAAAAAAAGGAACTCTAATAAGATGAAAACTATTTTATAACAAGTGAAAATAAGCATATAAATCATATATTACATTATTATATATCATAAAATAAGATAAAAAATTAATGTTAATATTCAAAACTCTTTTTATAATAATTAATATTTCTTCAATGGTTTAATACATGCAATTTATAATTATTATCTCGTGCATCGCACGGATTAGCGTACTGATTTGTTTTGTAAATGTATGTTGTACGTATAATTTTCAACTATCAAGTGCATTTATATTAATAAATAAGTTCAAATATAATAATATGTGGTGTGGTCATCTCATAATATGTGGTTAGGATTGCAACGTCTTTCATCACCCCTCCCGGGCCTAGGAGCTTGGCTTGATCATGACACTAGCGGGGTGTCTTACCCTCACCGAGTGTTAGTCTAGTTACTTTTAGCCTCTGGTCTCCTTCGTTTGTACCAAAAAAAAAAAAAAAAAAAAAAAAAAAAAAAAAAAAAAATCAATTTTGACATTAATTTGGTTTGATTTTGTTAAATATTCTGAGTTTGTACGAAGTTATTACTTATTAGATTTATCATTTATGACATGTTATTGATATTGTGAAATTGAATGAGGTGTTCGGCCACAACATGTATTTTCTGATTCTGAATTATAAATATATGGTTAGTTTTCATACTTTTGCTTTGCTAAAAGATAAGGAGATGATGATTTTGTGAAATTAATTATCGTAACATGTTTGTATGTGGGAAATTATTCTACACCAATGAGATGATAAGAATTTTGGAGAAATTTTTATTTTATTATAATATCAACTTCTTATAAAGTATAGAAATGGCCACATACTTATGTTGTGAAGAATGGATGAATTACCTTGAGATTATTTGAAGTTTAAATTCATGATGAGTTTTTGAATACTAAACATCTCAACTTCAAGAAGATAATTAATTTTGATTTACTATTGAATTAAAAGTGATTCACATAAGAGAATTTATGTGCTAATTCAAATGGTGGAATAGCATTGTTGAGATACCACATAATTTGTGGGATAGACTTACAATATGATTGAATATTTTCATGAATAAGGAAAGTTAATCAAGTTATGTATGGATCAAAATCCTCATAATTCGTGTCATAACTCTTTAATTATTTGGAATTAAATTTATCACTTTTTAGATTTTTTTATCGTTATGCCGGGATGATAGGTGAATTTGTTAATTGGTTTGTTACAATTCTGATAGGTATTGAAGAGTTTCATAGTTGGAGGAGCATATTCATGATCCATTCGTTCTTCAATCGTCACTCACAAATTTCAATTCTACAGTCGTGTTATTTTTAAACATAGATACATTTCAAACTCCACGTATGAGATATTGTTCTCTATCGACGAAGATTGTTCGAAAAAGAACATCTGGCTCTTGTAGAGAAGTTCGCGAACTGTCAGTAGAAGCATATGATGCATGGTTCATATGGAGAAAAGAATTAGTAGGATTCTTTCATGTTGAATGGGTAATGTAAAATCGTTTTCCAGGTGCATTTTGCAAAAACACGTGAATAAGGACGGATATCCAATTTATAATGGATTGACATTTCAAGTTTCTAATATCACCTCAACAATCAGTATGTTGTCCTTTGCACATATATCTACGATCAATACATAAATGTAGATAGAATTAATGTATAGTAAATCAACACTAATATAACACTCACTTCCATTAGTTTGTGGTGACCTACAGAGTGTAAAACAACTGACCTAGCTCGAGCTTGTATTGTTTGTTTTTTGTGCTTATTTTTATTTGATTTTTGTGGTGAGTTGAGTCAACTTTTAGTTTTATTTGTGTCGACCAGGTTCATTTTGTTTGTTTTCATCATTTGTCGTTTTTAGGTTTATGTTTTCATATTTTTTGTTTTTCTTCGTACTTTCTGGAGTTTTGTAGGTTCGAAAAGAAAGAAAATTGTCCCGAGTTCCAAGCAAAAGAGTCATAGTCGAACATTTACCATTTTCGTCCACCTATGAGCGTGTCGCCATAGTTCCTTGTTTGATTTCAAGTACGAAGAATATTACTCGAGAAATTTCTACCATTGTCCAATGAAACACGAGTCGTTGCCGAAGAAATTGTCGAATATTGCCAAGGTAGTGTCATCTTCAAGAGTCGCACGCACGTTGCCAAGAAACCTATGTACCCGTTGACATGATCACTCGCAGCGCCTCGAGAAACTCGTCTGCAAATGCCCTATCGCTCACACATGAGCACCGCCCACAACACCTCGCCAACTCGCCCACGGATGCCCTTTTGTTTGCATGCAAGTGTCATTGAAAGATGTATCCAACCTCACCCACACGTGCCGCGAGTGACAGCTTGCAAGCACTCGAGATCGCAGAGTGTTAGAATATATGAATTCAATAATACGAATAATCTTGTTATTTTTAACTATATTCCTTGTAGGTCACTTGGAAAAGACAAAATAAAAGAAAAATTTACAATTTATTAAGTTCTTTATGCATTTATTTATTTGTTATTTAGTTGGATATATTTAGGTTTGTTTCCTTATTTGTTGTAGGAACACGTGGAGTAGAGCTTAGGACGCAGGATTGGAGATCGGATGTGGCATGCACACATAAGAAAAGAGGATCATACAGATTCAAACCAGCTGGAACAAAATATGCTAGATACCACATATGAAACAAGTCATGTTTCTACATGACTTTGGACCTTCTAAAGTTAAAGGCGATTGGGAGATCTTGAAGACCTGGCAATGAAAGAAACTTGGGAAAAATTCAAAACTAGTCCCACAGGTATAGGGGTGACAATTTTGGTCCCAACGGAATGCAAAAAAAAAATAAAAATAAATAGTCCCACAACTTTTAAAAAATGATCAAAAGTAGGACTTTTTGTCGGATTTTACTGTTTCGGGCCGAGAATGCCACGTGGCGCACACGTGGCATATTTTGTTGCATATTTTATGCATACTCGTGGGACCAAAAATGTCACCTTCCTATACCTGTGGGACAAAAAATGTCACCTCCATATACCTGTGGGACTAGATTTGATTTTTTTATATCCACGTCGGATGCCAGCGTGTAAAAAATATATGCCACGTGTGCGCCACGTGGCATTCCCGGTTGAAAATAGTAAAATCCGGCAAAAAGTCCTACTTTTGATTGTTTTTTAAAAGTTGTGGGACTATATATATTTTTTGCATTCCGTTGGGACCAAAAATGTCACCCCACTATACATGTGGGACTAGTTTTGAATTTTTCCCAAAGAAACTTACTACAATTGAAGATTTTGAAGTCCGATTACCAAAAGAAGACTTGTATTAATTCAGTTTTCTTCATCATTGTATAAAATACACTACGAGAGAGAGCTTGAGACTGTAAGAGTCTTTTAGAACTGAGTTTGATTTTATTTCATTATTTTAGTCAAGCTTTATGTTTGTGTTCTTATGGACTGAAAGATTGACATTTTCTATTTTATTCATTTTCATACATCACTTAGGATAAGTGTTCATGTGACTGTGGAGGGATCAACGGGAGGTTTGAAGTTCATGAGTTGGACAGAAAAGTAGCTAGGGAAGTGAAGTGTAGGAACATTTAGATTAGAATAGAGTTCTAACTGAGTAAATTTGTACTATACTACGCGTGTACAACTATTTTCTAGTGAAAGAGTTCTGAGGGAAGCGGGAGGCTTCTTGAAGAAAATTTTATGTCAATTGCTTTGGCTTTATATTATGTGTTGCTACATAATATTACACTTGTAAGCTCCTCTGTACACTACAATTGAAACGGGAGCTAGTACATGTTCTAATCATATGTTAAAGACAGTGTACTGAGGGTTTGGGCACAATGAATCATGAATCTGGCTCGATTACTTGACCCCCTCACTTGGATGGTACAAACTATTCATACTGAAAGTCAATGATGATGGTATTCCTTATGTCTCTTTGAAAAGGAACATGGAACATTGTTGAGACTGAATGGTCACTTTTTCTGATGGCAAAGCTCAGAAATATGATAAAGATAAGACTGGCGAGATCAAGACGTTGTTAAAACCTATGAACTTATGGAATGATAAAGACAGTGCCCAAGAAGAAGCTAATTTTCTATCACTCTACGCAATCATGTCAATTGTAGATCCTACTCGTCATAAAATTAATTATTCAATGTTCAACAGCTAAAGATGCATAGAAGACGCTTGAAACACATTTTGAAGGAACAGACTCAGTGAGAAACTCAAAACTTCAAAAATTTATGTTTTAATTTGATGATGTCTGCATGAAGGATGATGAGAAAATTGATAGTTGTTATGCACGATTCTATGATCTTGTCAATCAAAGCTCGATGTTGGGCGAAAAATATATGAGGTAAGACAAGTCCAAAAAATATGAGAACTTTTTGGAAAAGGTTACCGCTCGTGAAAGTTTTATGGGAGTCCAACCTATTGGTATATATGATTACCTTGGATACCTCAGAACCTTCTAGATAAACTGCACATATGACGTGGTCAAAACCAAATGGATAATCCTGAAGTCTAGTGTTCCTTCACACGATGATGATGAAGCTGATGAGGTTCATGAACCTAAGGTTAAAGAAGCTTATGCTTTACTTCATTGATTGCATGCTGAAGAATGTTAGGAAGAAAAGGTTCTAGAAACCAAACTTTCATATGGCGATAACAACACAAGTTAGTAGAAGAACTGGAGACTCAACACTCAAAATCAAAACTCGCATTATTGAACCAGTCAGAATGTGGAAAAGCATTAATCTAGTGAGTGTCAAGGGTCTGGTCATTTTCAGAGGGAATGTCCCAACTTCAAGAGAACAAGAATTATCAAGCAACTTGGGATGATGAGGGGAGTCACATCAGCAGGAAGACAATGAGTTTGATCACACTATCAATTTAGTTGTGTGTCCACGTATGAAACTTAAGTGTCTTACTTCCTTTCAACACTCATCAAATGCTGACTCAGGAAACAATTCTTACACCTTTAATGAAGAAGGTGACTTTGATGAGTCGATCAAATTTTCTGATTCAGCATATATAGAAGCTCAGAGAAAGGCCATGAAAAAAATTTCTTCAGGATGTCAAGAGAAATAAGTGAAAAACTGGAGGTGTTCAAACGTCGGTCAGAAGACCAAATGACTTAAAATGGCTACTTAAAGAGTGAACTCCATAAAATGCGCGTGTACATCGCTGCACTTAATACAAAATGAGTCAATCTTATGTTTAGTCCAACAAACAGAAGAAAGGGTTGGATAAATCGGCAGTATAACTGACAATGTTTGAACATGACCAGAAATTGTCCAGTCAGACATGCATTGAAAAGGATAATGTCATAAAATCATTAAGAACGGAAATGTTTTCTCTGCAGGAAAGAATCAAAGAGAGAAATGCTGAGATTACTGGCCTTAAATCTCGGATCGTGAATGAACATGAAAATCTGACAGTAGATCGTGATCAATTAAAGAGAAGAGTTGCTCAGAATGACAATGTTGTTATGATGATAAACAATCCAAAAGTCACGTATCCAAGTCTCAACAAGTGCTTTCATCGAGAATTTTAGGGTTACAATAGTCAGTTTGCGAAGAAAAAGATAAGAACATTCAGACTAAGTTTGTCGCAGTCGGTAAGTCGATGTCGTCTGCTATCCAGAATCAATATCTCCATCTACTACTACTACCGCTGAGTTGTAGCCTCGCAACTATAAAAATGCGTACCTATCAAATAACAAAGAGGTGGATGGACAATCACCTGCAATTTGTTGACGGTTGGTAGACTTATGTTCAGTAAGAGCACATTCGTGATGGATACATTATTTTTTTCGAACGAAATAGTCTATTGAGATAGAGGTAATTGTGATGCAAGAGACTGCTATTTAAACGGAACCACAATTTGCATTTACATAAAGACAACACACATTGAGCGAGCTCACTTGGTAAGCACTTATGCTCTATGTTTCACATGTTATTGGGTAACAATAACTAAACAATCCAAAATTGTATTCACAGTTTATTGAAATTATATTTTTGTTTAGCCAATTTCGATGCGTTTCTGGAAGTCGAATATCTAGAACCAAAAGAACAACACCACTAAAGCAATCGTATGGGTTAAGGGTGTTGCCTATGAAGTTGATATAATTCAGGGGCATGGAAAAAGTTGATGTAAAATGGTGTTGCTATGGAATTTTGTGAAGACAATGGCATTCGTGAGGGGTTTAAATGCATGTTTAGACTTCTTCCAAATGATGAGATTGTTTCTTTCAACGTTACGATGTACATGTTGAATTATTATGAAAAATATTTTGAGAATTTGATGGGCATGATTTTTAGATGATTTTGGTGCATTTACATGTGCCTTTGAACAACTTGAATTTAATCTTCTAGCAGATATTTTGAGATATTTTGATTTAACGTTTGATTTAATGTGGTGTGGCGAACATTTCAATTTTTTTCACTATTCTAATTTTTTTATGCTGAAAGTCGAGTTCTCTTGCTAACACAAGAGCAGAGGCAATTTTTCCATTTTCCAATAAACTCCCCACCTTTTTTTAATTGGTCAACCATCAGTCAAATACAGTTGACTAACAATTTGTACCTAAAGTGGTGGACAGATCATAGAATAGGGTACAAAAACTGATTAATTGGATAGTTAGGGTACTAAAACACCATTTTTTTTTCCTATTTTTACTGTCAGAGTGTTTTGTATTTTAGTGTTTTGTTATGTTAGTCCCAATTGTGTCTGGATTTAGTCCTTTTAAGAGTGTTTTGTCTCTGGATGTTTAATTTTATGTTGATTCCCTTGACAGTCAAGTAAGTAAATTTGATTTGCTATTTACCATATAAAAATTACTAATACCCCCTCTCCCCCCCCCCCCGATATTACCTTTTTACCCTTACTTAATAAAACAAAAAAGCAAAAGCCGCCGATCCGCCCCAGTGCCCCACCACTCTCACTTCTCTCCTCCCTCTTCATACATTTGAAAAAAAAAAATCAAAACAAAAAATCAAACAACATTCTAATTACTAAAAAATCGAAGATAAATTGAAAAATGGCCGGAGGACAACATCGACACGGCAAGGAGCGCGCGATTCTACCAGTAATTTTTACATTTATTATTATTATTTTTTTTTTAAATGTGTCGGCCGCCTATCGCGGCCGGTTTCGTAGGTGCCAGGCCACAATTGCGGTCGACCTTCGCTCAGCGGGCCGCGAAGTACGGCCCGTGATTTTTTTTTTTTTGAGAGATGGCCGCTGATCGCGGCGGCACTCCATGATGCCGAGCCGCGATTGCGGCCGGTCTACGCGCATCAGGTCGCGGATTACGACACGATTTTTTTTAAATAAAATAAATTTTAAATATATTATTACTTAATATATATATTTTAAATATAAAAAAATCTATTTACAAAATTTCATATATTAAATATATTAATATATATTTATTTCATGTTAAAAATATAATATATATTAGTATATATTTTTCGTATATATATATTTTTATAAATGTATTAATATATTAATATATATAATATTAATATATAACTATATTAATATATATATATTAATATATTTATAAATATTAACATATTAAATTAAATTTTTCGTATATATTTTTTGTTTTAAGTTTATTTTTTTCAATTTTTGTATATATTTTATACACGGGTGTCCTTGTGCCCGTGCGGGCTGTGCGACCGCACATGGCCCCTAAATTTGAAGGGCCCCCAAAATATAAGCTTCACCTTCAAGATCAGATTGGAGAAAAAATTGGCTTTGGGGAAGTTGCAGAAGAAATGCAGAAAAGGGAAAATGGAATTGGTGTGGAGAAGAAAAGACAAATTGAAGAATTAGTTTGTCAAGGCACGAGGCAAAGGCACTAATTGAAGTCACACATATCAACATTTCTTATTTTGAGTTCATTATTATTTATATTGACAAATTATGTGGATCCAAATAGTATAAAGCACTAGTTGTTACCCGTGCATTTGCACGGAAAACTATATGATAAAAAATAAAATAATGAAAAATATAAACAATAGTAAAAATTATAACATAATCATTGAAAAAAAAAGTTTTAGGAAAGAAAATTCAAATATAATTAAATATTTCTTTATATACAACGTCCATAACTTTTCGAAGCCCAATCTGATTTCTTGATGTAGCCCAATAAAAAATTTTGTAAGAGAATATTTTAAATAAGCCACAACCCATTATTTTTCTTATAACTAAAGTCCAAACATTCACATCCCATTGTTTTATTAACAAAGCCCAGACAAAATCAAACATGAATTATTTTTCGGGCCACAAATGGGTCAAATAAAGTTGATTTCTTTTGAATCCAAGTAGTATCACGGCTGATGTTTTTTTTTTTTGGAAGGCGTGGAGGGAAATTGGGCCAAATTAAACATAATCCAAATGCATGGACCCATATAGCACGGTAAAAGCTTCATCCACCACACAAATGTAGAACATTCAACAAAGTGGTAGAGACATGTATTTAATGCCTAAAACCCTACCACCTGCAACATTTTTGTCGTTTTTTCTTCACTTTTAATCTTTTTTTTTTATTTATCAGAGACAAATACTTGGATCGATTATGATTTTTTTTAGCTGTTGTAGACATGCTTTTAATTTATACATGTCTTACATCATGAAAAACAAATTTCAGCCCAGTAGTTACTTCTTTGTTTGTCGAAAATTTCTTTGACTAAAATCGAATCAATCACAATATTGTAATTTTTTTTTGTTCTTAACCAAGAAAATCATATTATCAAATTGCACTGTCATTTGGAACTCAAAAGAAATATGTTGTGTCGAAATAGTTTTTTCGGTGACTGTGATTATGAGTGTGGAATGCAAAGTGAAAATGTGTCTGATTTTTATTTTATTTATAAGCACCTACAGAAGTCTATTAACTAATTAGTGTAAATACCAACAAATCAAGAGCATGATTAGTTGAAAATATTTTGATAACTGGAAAAATATGAACTATATAATAGTGGCGCATTTGATATGATTTTTGAAACTGAAATTTATGTTCCACCAACTAAAGATTTTATTTTTAGAGTCAAAATTTATGTTTTTGTTTGTATTCATTAATTAGACATGTGCTTCTATCATAAAAATTATTATTTTTCTTAAGTTATTTTTATCATTCAAAATCAATTGAGATTTAAATTGTATTTTAACCATGCAACGTTTATATTAGTAACATGAATAAAATAATTTATATATTTGTAGCATATATTAAGAAAATTAACATAAATAAAAAAAAATTATTAGTGTTCTAATTTTTAGAAAAAAAAATATATGTGCCAATCATGCACAAATGTACATATAATATTATAAGTATTATTTGAGAATTTAATATTAAAATTTTAGATTTGAACATATTACATTTTCAAAAATTTGATCATTAGAAAAAAAATAACGATTTTATTATTATTAACAATTGTATATTACCATTCGATACTAATTGTTTAATTATTATTCTTATTATTATTATTATTAAAACAATTGTTTATAAGATTGTAAAGTTGTTTGACTATGCTATTAAAATAATTTACTAATTGTTTTTAAAGAAATTTTTTCATGAGATACAAAAGAAAAAGATAATATTGATGTTAAAATAAATAACTTAAAACAATTGTTCTTAATTATGTAATTTATATTTATTGTGAATTATTATTAGTTAGTATTAGCAATAACTATTATATAATATAATAGAAAAATACATAATTATACTCATTATGATGTATTAATGTGAGAAATAAAAAATATTAATGATAATTTTTGTAACCGAAAATGGAGGGAAAATATTAGAGGTTTTATTAAATAGGTAAAATTAAATGCTATATGCTAGCAATTATATATATATATATATATATATATATATATATATATATAGATTTGTACCAAAAATAAAAAATAAAAAAAATAGTATAAAGCATGTGATGCAATGAACAAAAGGAATCAATCAGCAATTTCCTACTACTTCGTCCTCACTTTCTCTCTCTTGCTCTCTTCTTTATTCTTCCCCAATCTTACCTTCATTCTTCCATTTACAGTAAATTAAATACAGAGAAAATTACAAAAAATATATAAATTACAACATCCCACAACAGCTGTAGAGCCATCGCATCATCGCCCCTCGCCATCTGGTTCTGGACACTTCTCGCCTCACCAAGGCCACGCGCGAGGCCAAAAGCAGCCAGCAGGTATAAGACTAAGGATTAGTTTCATATTATTATCAATCTTTCATCATTTAATTATGTTGATGTCTATGTCTTGATTAAAATACATCAATTAATTTTGTTCTTTTCATTGCTAATGCAAGTCATGTCATCGGCAAATCATCATAGGAATTATGATTCCGGCTATCAAAAGCGTAGAACGAAACAAAGAGTCGATGGACTAATTGAATCTCAAAAAGGGGCCATGGAAAGATTTAGTAGGAAAGAACCACCAGTTAATCAGACACTTGATCAGGGTACTACACAAAATACTAGTGTTCCTAATAATGGTGAGACTGAGACACAGGTAGAGAACATTCCTCCTACACTTGAGGAAAACATTGAGGAAGTTCCTAATAATGGTGATAACATGGATGGCACTAGCATTGATGTTAACTTGGATAGTTCTTTTCATGATGCCAATGTCGATACTTCTTTTTCACCTGACATATTTGATCCAAGGTATTGGGATTCCCTTGGTCCTAGGCAGATTGACATTTTAGCACAAAAGGGTCCTAAAAATAATTTATCCATTGTGAAAGGTCCTAAGGATAGATATAGCAGAAGGTTTTCTGCACTAGCCTATACTAGAATCCTACGAAATGGGGAGGGGTGCAATAGAGATTGGCTTGTGTATTCCAAAGAACTAGATAGAGTTTTTTGCTTCAGCTGTAAATTTTTTACAAATGAGCATCGGAAAGGTCAGTTGGCAAATGATGGGTTTAATGATTGGACACATCTTTATGAAAGACTTGGTGAGCATGAAACAAGTTCTGATCATGTTTTGAATATGACTACTTGGTATGATCTGCGTAATAACTTGGAAAAGGGTGAAGGTATTGATAAAGATGCTCAACAAAAACTTGAGAAATAAAGAGAGCACTGGAGAAAAGTTCTCTTCAGAATAGTGGTCATTGTTAAATTTCTAGCCAAGCACAATCTAGCATTTCGTGGCCATAATAGCAAACTGTATGATTATAGCAATGGGAATTTCTTGGGTTTAATTGAAATGTTGGCTGAATTTGATCCAGTTATTCAAGAGCATGTTCGTCGTATTACAAATGAAGAAACTCATGTCCATTATTTGGGGCCTAGAATTCAGAATGAGTTGATACACCTACTTGCTTCTGCTATTAAGTCTGAAACTATTAAGAAAATAAAGAGTGCAAAGTATTTATCTGTCATTCTTGATTGTACTCCCGATGCAAGCCACCAAGAACAAATGTCTTAGATTATAAGAAATGTGGATTTATCTTCAATTGATGTTCAAATTGAAGAATCATTTATGGAATTTTTAGATGTAAATGATACAACTGGGCAAGGCCCTTTTGATGTCCTAGTAAGTGAACTAAAGAGTCTTGGTCTTGATATACATAATGTGAAAGGACAAGGTTATGATAATGGGTGAAATATGAAAGGAAAAAATCAAGGAATACATAAGAAACTCTTGGATGTAAATCCTAGAGCTTTCTATTCTGCTTGTGGTTGCCACGGTCTTAATTTAACACTTTGTGATATGGCCAAATCTTGTGCTAAAGACTTCTTTGGAATAATCCAACGCATCTACACCACTTTTGCTAAGTCAACTAAGAAATGGCATATTCCGAAAGATAACATATCAGGAATGACCCTCAAGTCAGTGTCAGCTACACGTTGGGAGAGTCCTATTGAAAGTGTTAAAGCTATTCGATGTCAATGTGAAGACATTCGATAGGCTCTGCTTCAGGTAATTGATTTTTTTATTGATAATGATGTAATCCCTTTGGTTAACACAAATATTAACACATATTTTCTTTATTCCAATTTCAGGTATCCGATACTGATAATGATCCTGGATCAAGTAGCGAGGCTAAAGGTTTGGCAAATAATGAACTCGGAGAGTTTGAATTTATACTGGCAATAGTAATTTGGTATGAAGTATTGTATGATGTTAATTTAGTGAGCAAACATTTGCAAGCAAAGGATATGCTTATTGATGTTGCTATTGAGAAAGTGGAAGGGTTGATTTCTTTCTTCAAAAGTACAGGGAAACTAGTTTCTTGGAGGCACTAGAGACAGCCAAATGAATTGCACTTGAGATGGATATTGGTACAAAAATTAGTAAGAAACAAAAAATTACAAGAAAAAGACAATTTGATGAGAGCCTGGATGACACAAACTTAGTCACACAGTCTGCGGAAGAATCATTTAGAATCAGCTATTTTATTCCTATTGTTGATCAGGCTATTTCCTCACTTACAAGAAGATTTGAAAAGTATCAAAGTTACCAGAAAAAATTTGGTTTCTTATTTACTTCTGCTGCATTGAACTCATTAGATACTAAGAGCTTGAAATCATCTTGTCAGAATCTTGAGGTTGCCCTTGCAAAAGATGGGAACTCGGATATTGATGCCAGTGAACTGTATGTGGAGTTGAAGTTTCTTCAAGATTTCATTCCTAAGGATGATATGGGGCCAGTTGAAATTTTGAAATTTTTAAAGCGACATGATTGCTTTCCAAATGCAAGTATTTCATATAGAGTTATGTTGAATATTCCCGTGACTGTTGCGTCGGCGGAACGGAGCTTTTCAAAGTTGAAGCTATTAAAGTCCTACTTGCGTTCCACAATGACACAAGAAAGGCTCAATGATTTGGCTATGATAGAAATTGAGAGTGACATACTGGAGAAGATTAGTCATGAGCGCATCCTTAAAGACTTTATTTCAAAGAATGCCCAAAAAATAAGTTTCTTCAAGTGAACAGTAGATACGATAATTCTTGAAATATCCTATTTATATGTTATTTGTTATTATTGTTTAATTTTAATAGGCCATGACGGCCCCATCTTGGAATTTCGCACTGGGCCCCCGATTTAACCGGGACGCCCCTGATTTTATATTTATAAATATATTAATATATTAATATATTTATATATAATTTTAAAAATATAGTATATATTAATAGATAATTATATTAATATATAATTAGGTAAATATATTAATAAATTTATAAATTTTTAATAAAAATTATTCTAACTTTATATATAATATATATTAAATTAAAATATTTAATTAATAATAAAAACATATTAGAAATGTATTTTTTCTAATATTTAATAAATATTATAAATATATTAGTAATGAAAATATATTAATAAGTAAAAATATATTAATAGATAGTTAAAATAGATTAATAGAATTATATGTATATTTTATAGTAATATATATTAATAACTAAATATATTAATTTATTTTAAAACAACTAATTAAAAGTTTTTTTTTTTTTTTTTTGGATTTAGGCTGAGATTGACGATTCTGGACCCCAACACCCTCATACTCGTGGTGTTAATGCTTCTGTTCGACGGGAGATGGATCTGTGGCGTGATGAGTTTCTCCAGAGACAGGTTGCCGATGCGCAGCCTCCCAGGCTGGCAGTTCTACACCATTCGTTCCTCCGGTAGAGAGCGGTCAACAGTCTGTCTCACTGGTGCGTGGCAGTTCAGGACGTATGGGGACGATTCGTATTGTTCATAGTCGGAGCTCCACTTATGAGTCGACAGTTATGAGTAGTCCGGTGGCTTATCATGATGATGATGATGATGATGATGATGATGATGATGATGATGATGATGATGATGATGATGATGAGCAGACGTATGACTCGGACTCTGTTGCAGCTGAGCAGCCACAACAACCACATGAGCATGAGCAGATGTATGACTCAAGCTCAGCTGAAGCTGAGCAGCCACGTCCACGTCCAGGAAAACAACTCCGCCGAGCTGCCCATCCATCCTCAGGTAAATGATTTGCGTATTTATCATTGTTTTGACAATTTTTTTACATGTGTTTTTTCAATGTGTGATATATTCACTTTCTAAAAAAGGTATTATTGTATAAATTGGACTATATATAGGGCAAAATAGTCTATTTATATTATTAGAAAATATATAAGCAAATTAATGTACAATATTTTTATTTATTTTTAACTTTGTAAATAAAAAAAAAAAATGTGATTAAAAATGAAAATATGGTTTTTTTTTTATTGTCTGTATTTTGTGACTTAAATATATATAAAAATTTCAAATATAATAATTAAAATAAAACATTGTCGGTCGTATCTATTCTTGAGTTAACATTTAGAGAAATGTCATACCCTATAAAATTAATAAAATTAATGATACAAAATATATAAATATATAGCATACATATAAAATAAATAAATAAATTTATATTAATTAAACTGGTTCGACCATTGGTTCGATCAGTACCTTACCGGGTCGATGACCGGTTCGTTTTTTCAGAACCACCATTAGATATTTTTTTATTTGACAATAGCGTGTCATTGATACATTCAATCATAATATGTCGTATATATATTGATT